>NIUQ01003696.1:0-16481 GCA_002796945.1 Plectus sambesii
GGTTTGACCACAGCTGGCGTTCATAGAGGACGAACTGCCAAAAAACCACTTGGTCTAAAAAAGAACAAAACCTGCTGACTCAATTTCACCAAAGATCACAAATCTTAAAAGTCTCAAAAATGGAGAAAAATCCTCTGGAGTGGCGAATTGAAGTTTAATATGTTTGTTCCTGATGACATAATGTATGTGAGACGTCCTGAAGGCGCTCACTTGAATCCCAAGTACCAACTTCCAGCTATTAAGCATGAGGGTGGGAGCATAAAGGTGGGAGATTGGTTATTCATGGTCCGGCGTTGGTCCCATTCACTGCGTAGACGGGATTATGGACAAGCACATATACAAGACTATCTTGGACGATGTTATGCTACCATTTGCGCGCCAAAGTATGGGTCGGGGATGGGTGTTTCATCAGGATAACGATCCTAAACACGCGTGCAAGCTGGTGAAGAAATGGTTCCAGATCAAGAAAGTGTCCATTGTCAAGCGACCTGCGCAATCCCCCGACCTCAGTCACATTCAACAGCTACAGGATGAGGTTTAGAGTCAGATTGGGGCCAAAAATTCTCTTATCGGGATGCCCTATACGCCGTAATTAAGGTAATTTGAGAAAGTGTCCCCGATAGCACATTTGAGAAGCTTGTTGACTCGATATCGTATCGATCCAACGCTGCTATGAGCAATAATGAACTCAGTACTAAGTAGTGACAATGATGTAACCATATGTTGCTTTGTTGTTATTCATTTAATGAGTATTTGTTAATATTTGGTGATAATATAAATGTGTTGCTATACTTTTTGACGACTGAAAAGTGACATAGTTGACTTTAAATTGGCATACTGCCAAAAGTACTTGATCAAATAAATCGATTCATAGCGCATCTGAAAGCCCGCTATTTTCTCTACAACATACTCGAAAATCAGCTTTCTAGCTCCCTTTCGACTTGACTTACAAACAATCTCGTAAAACTGAACCATGTGTTGCTATACTTTCTGTCGCCACTGTATATAATAATTATCTGTTTGCTGGTTATTTGTAAAATATCAATAATCGACTAAAATGTTGCCGTGATTCAGGATCCAAATCAGCTCATACGGGCAAGTGCGTTGCGCGTGTTGTCGAGCATTCGCGTGGCGATGATCGCTCCGATTATGATGTTGGCGATCAAGGAGTCGGTCAGGGACATGTCGCCTTACGTGCGCAAAGTCGCAGCCCACGCCATTCCCAAACTCTACGCCCTCGATCCTGATCAGAAAGGAGAATTGGTCGACGCTATCGATTTTCTGCTGGCTGATAAAACTACCGTAAGTTATCGGTTTTTTGAAACCGTTTTATTTTGACTCTTTTCATTCTAGTATTATAGTTTTCGCCATAGATACTGATTATGGGTAATGGTGGGTTGGGACTAAGCGGAGACGGCCTTTATTTCGCTTCCTTTACCATAAAGGACATCTTCCAAGTGAAACCAATACAGAAAGTGTCTTCATTACAGTAGATATTGTATGTATTAAGGCAAACACAAATTGGAGGCGAATTTTCGAAAAAATATTTTTTTGGAAGTTGATGCGTGTAATAATTGAGAACAATGTGGAACATTTCAGTTGGTAATCGGCAGCGCGGTGTACGCGTTCGAGGAGATCTGTCCGGAGCGCATCGATCTGATTCACAAGCATTACCGCAAGTTGTGCCAAGTCATGGCCGACGTCGACGAGTGGGGACAAGTGATGATCATCAATCTGATGACGCGCTACGCCCGCACCCAATTCACCGATCCCAATCTCGGAGTTCGCTTTATTACCTTTACCATCCGCCGCAGCACAACGGCGCCTGTCAACTTAATTTTAAGCGTGCTTCATTAAAGCGAATAATTGCCGGGCAATCGCGCAAAATGCGAACGCATGAAAATTCATCTTCTTTCTAATGCCACTGTCAATGTTATAATATGCGATAATCGTTTAAAATCGACTTTAGTCCAGCGCAACAAATTTTTCCATTTGGGTACTGACAGTCGCGTTGTGCCGTGATCGATAGTAACTTCTGCCCCCCCCCCCTCGACCGTAACTGAAGAAGTCGTTTAGGAGATGGACAGTGAGAAGGAGGAGACGTTCTTTTCCAGTGACGAAGAAAGCGACGACGAGGGGGACTCAGACGACAGCGCGAAGAAGCGCAAAGCTCAGCAGAAGAAGAAGAAGGAGAAGGAGTCGAAGCCGAAGCCGTATTTGATGGATCCTGATCTGCGGATGCTGTTGAAGAACACGAAGCCGCTGCTCCAAAGTCGCAACTCCTCTGTGAGTTCACCCATCACAGAAGCAGAACTAATTTTACTCTATACCTTTTCCAGGTCGTATTGGCTGTGGCGCAGCTGTACTACCACTTAGCCCCGCGCAACGAGATCAGTGTGATTGCGAAGGCACTCGTACGGTTGTTGCGCGGTCACAGAGAGGTGCAGTCCGTTGTTCTTATGAACATCGCGACTATTAGCGCTAAGAAAAGGGTATTTCAATCGCTTTATGCTATCAGCAAAGTAATTCCACGTTAAACGTTGTTTCGTCTCGCTTGCGCTTCCTACTGCACTCGTCGAATTTCGTTCTCGTCGCTTTTCCTTTTTTTCGAAAGCACCTCGAATGATCGCCGTACGTTTGCTGGTGTTGGCGATTGTGAATTGCTTTGGCTGAAGTTTGGCTGCGCACAATTAGTTTTAGTTATATCTTCTAGGATCGGATTCGGGGATTCCCAAAACCGCGATTGGCGAAAATTCGTGAAGTCGGATTCCCCGATCCCTGGCTTTAATCTCCCGAATCCGACCTTGATATTCTCCATTTGCTTCTCGCGTACATCTGTCTTTCCTTCCATTTCACTTGGCAAATTGCTGTACATTGTAGAATATGTTCGAGCCGTTTCTCAAGAGCTTCTTTATTCGATCGTCGGATCCTACGCACATCAAATTGCTCAAACTGGAAGTTTTGACGAATTTGGCGACGCAAACCAATATTCAGATGATTTTGCGCGAATTCCAGGTAGGTATCTTAGAGTTTTTTGAAATGGTTGTTTTAGTGGAAGAATGACGCTTTTTTAGACGTATGTGTACACCCACGACAAGGAATTGACTGTAGCGGCGATCGAAGCCATCGGGAGATGCGCCGTCAACATCAAGGAAGTCACCGACGTTTGTCTTTCCGGATTGGTTGCACTAATGGCTAGCAAAAACGGTATCCTTACTCTATTTTTATGTCTTAATACTTGTTCCCTTGATTAACATCAATTTATAAGAGTTGATTTCATGAGCCCTTTGATATATCACGAATACAGTTGGGGTCGAGTATATGCTACACCTGCTTCTGTTATCTCCTAATGCACTCATGAGAAGAGCATATGGTGATATATGGAAAAATAACTCATTGAGTGGAGGGATTTTCACAAAATCTAGTCCCTTTTTCCGTCCCATAAACAGTTTTTGTGTATGTAGTGCTTGGACCATAATTGAGTGTTTGAAATTTTCAGAGATTGTGGTGGCGCAGTCGGTGGTGGTGATAAAACGGCTGCTACAGATTCAGCCGTCGGCACACAAGGACATCATCATGAGCATGACGAAGCTGATCGACACGGTCAAGGTGCCGGGAGCGCGGGCTTCTATCGTGTGGCTCATTGGGGAGTACTGTCAAACGGTCCCTCTGATTGCCCCTGACGTTCTCCGTAAAATGGCCAAAACATTCGTCCAAGAGGTTCGCTCTATTCACTTTCTCCTCTCATCTCCTTTCTATTTTTCTCTTTTAGGAAGACGTCGTCAAACTGCAAATCCTCAACATGGCCGTCAAACTTCTGCTCACCAACCGAGAACAGTCCCTGCCCTTGGTCCAATACGTCTTCCAGCTGGCCAAGTACGATCAGTCGTACGACTTGCGCGACCGCGCGCGCTTCTTACGCAATCTCGTCATGCCGCAGCAGGAGAACCGCCTCACGCAGTTCGCCGCTAAAATGTTCCTCACGCCGAAACCAGCGCCCGTTCTCGAGAGCACCTTTAAAGGTATGTATGTGGTTGTCTGAAAAGTCTTTTCAACAGCATCCATAGCTTCATTTGAAAATGAGAGGAAGTTTTTGAAAAGAATTTTTATAATAATTAATATGACGGTTGTTATTTCGTCTGTCTTACCGAATACTAATCTTTTAGATCGCGACCAATTCCAATTGGGGACGCTGTCGCATTATTTGAATCAGCGCTGCGCCGGCTACAGCGACTTGCCCCACTTCCCCGAAGTCGCGCCCGACGGCAAGGTGCGCGATGTAGCTGGCTTCGGCATTCCCGTTCCCAACGAAAAGTCGTCGGCGCCTCAAGCCGCGTCGGCCGCTTCTACGAGACATTCGTCGAAGAAGAGCAAGAAAGCCGAGACGTTCTATTCGGACGACGAAAGCGAAGGCGAGAAGGAAAGTGAGGAAGGTAGTAGTAGTTTTTTGTTGGTCGACGCGGGTCGTTTTCATCGGGTGAAGTTCTTCAGCTTCGAGTGGCAGTGAGAGCTCTTCTGAGGAAGAAGAATCGGAGGAGAGTGAAGAGGGATCGGAAGAGTCGGACGATGAAGAGGAGGAAGAATCTTCGGCAGAGAGTAGGCTTTGATTCCATTAGCTCCAGCTAGAAGACTTTCTTTCAGGCTCCGAAGAGGACGAAGATGAGGATGATGAAGAGGAGGAAAGCTCTGAAGAGGAGCCGCCTAAGAAACCGCCGCCAAAGTCGGCCACTAGCAAAAAAGAACGCAAGGTCGAGCCGACGAATAAACCATCTCTCGACTTGCTGCTCGATTTGGACTTTGGCGCTCCTAGCGGTGGCAACAGTAGCGCGCAGCCGCCGCTCTCAACTGGCCCGACGTTGCTCCCGTCGGCTGCTGGCAGCGTTTCTAGTGCGCCAAAGGCTCCAACACTCTCCAAATCCTACGAAGTCATTGTGAGTCATATTGTGCTTCTTTGAAACTACCGCGAGATTCATCTTGTTCTCCTGATACGTTGCCAGCCGATATTCAATTTGGTCGATGAGTTGAAGGGTAGAAGGAGAGGGATATTTTCAAAAAAGTCCTATAACGGCTAAAGTTATAATGAAGCATACAAGAGATTAATGATAACGATTGGTTGTTGCAGCACACGGCGCCGGCGCAGTTTGTCCCGAAGCGATCGTCCGAGTTGCTGAACAAAGTGGCGGGTCAGGGCCTGTCGGTCGACTATCGTTTCACTCGCTCTCCATCGCTCTTTTCCAACAAGATGTGCGCGATTGAGTTGCGCTTCGAGAATCATTCGGCCATTCCGTTCGAGTCGATCAAGCTCGTCGATAAAGTATCGCAGTGCTTTCTCTGTTTATAATGAAATTCTCTACGATTTTGCTTAGAAGCTACCGGTCGGTTTGAGCGTCAGCGGTTTCGACGATTCGGTGGCGCTGGCTCCTGGCAAGTCGGTATCGGTGATGCTCGGCGTAGACTTTGCCGACACGACGCAGGTATCGTTGTGGAAGAAATACAGCCAGTTTCTGGATGAAATGCGATTAATTTCAGGATGCCGTCTTGAGCGTCGAAGTCAGTCAGTCCGATGAGAGCGGTCCTCGTCGCTTGACCCTGACGATTCAGGCGCCCGTCGGCGAGCAGCTCGAGCCCGTCCTCCTCAGTCAGCAGCAGTTCAAAGCGGAACAATGTGCGTCTTCTAACGCAATCTTATATTAATTATCTTATTCATCAACCTTTCTTTACAGCGAAACTGAGTGGTTTGAACGAAACGAGCGGCAAGTTCAAGAGTTCGATCGCGATCGACGACGTTAAAGCGATCGTCGCCAAAGTGTACGATCTCGCCAACGTCATTCAAGTGGAAGGAATCGACTCGGCCGATAAGGTATGACAATATCCAGAGAAACTTCCAGGAATCACAATGAATCATCACCATTTTCAGATTTGCTTCTCCGGACGAACGTTGTCGAACAAGGCGCTGCTGCTGATTACGTTCAGCAAGACGGGCGAAGAGCTCAAATTGGCTGTTAACTGCGAAAAAATGGTCATCGGCTCCATGCTCTTCAAGCACATCAAGCAGAGCTTGGCCGTCTAATTGTGATTTGCACTATCATTTTAGGCAACTGTATTACTATTTATTTCCTTGTTTTTTAAAGATTGTCCTCATTTGCTAATATGTAATGGTTGTTTGGGTGCGTGTACTGGAAATCTGAAGTAAATCAGGGAAACGATTGATTGCTGCGATAATATATATAGGGAAAGTTTTTTGATCAGTAAGAAGCGTCGAGACCGGATACCGTAGAACGCCAAATTTAGCCCATCTTTAGCACGCAGTACGTCAAGGAAAGTCTCAGGAAAGACTGTTTTGCTCTTACTCAGTGAAAAATGTTCTCTATACAGTACAATGCTTTTTACGCTTTTTACGTCTCGAACTGCCGTAGGTAACAACTTGAAAGTCAAACGGGGAATACATGTAGCAAAAAAGAGATCAAATAATCAGTCCATCGTGCATCATTTCGTTTTGGAGGTTGAGCTGCAAGTCGCGCAGCTTCCCCTTCAGCACGCTGATGCCCGAGAGCACGATGGTCTCTGCTTTGAGGGCGCCGCACGACTCGACGGTGATCCAGAACTTGTTCGGTCGACCCATCATATCTATGGGCGCCTCATCTGCAACAAGCAATGAATCAATTATGGTGTTTAATGACTACCACGAGTTTATCGGCTTACGAGTGTCTTCGTCGATCTCAGAATGTTCGCTCTTCGGCCACTCTTCCGGCTTGGCCAGATTCGTGTGTCGCAGAGCGTTGTCGGGATCATACTCGAACGCCACGCCGCACGTTGGGTTCCATTTAGCGTGCTCCTTGGCGAAACCCTTTTTCGCGAAGCAGCGCATTTTGATCTCCTGCCCTTTGCGCAGCTTAACAATCAGAATATCTGCAAGCGGCGGCGATGAGTGGTAAAAAGGGAGGGAGAGTATAGTCAAAATGTGCGTATTAATAACAAGAAATATTAAATTGAATAGTCGATTGGAAAGTCGATAGCGCTTCTTTCTATCTATTTACGCATGTAAAAATCAAGAAACAACTATCATTCTTGGTGAAAAACGGTGTTCAAGCACCTAA
This sequence comes from Plectus sambesii, assembly GCA_002796945.1. Taxonomy (NCBI): domain Eukaryota; kingdom Metazoa; phylum Nematoda; class Chromadorea; order Plectida; family Plectidae; genus Plectus; species Plectus sambesii. The sequence goes on from NIUQ01003696.1 coordinate 7,098, forward strand.
CAGCGAGATTTGTTATGGTGTCCGACAAGATTGATACTGATCGAAATTTTTAGATTTTATATAAAACGGTTGGACCTTCGCTATTGCCGTATAGCTCGTCGTCAGCGCCCATTTCGCGATTGCGCAGGTGTACACCGCACGCGGGGACGACATGCGGGTTGCCCGCCTCCAAGTCGGCCGATGTGACGGCGCGAGTGGCCTCGTCTTCGCAGCGAACGTTAAGTTTGAACTCTACCGCACACTCGGGACAAAAGTCCGTGCACGTGCAGTCCTGAAAGTAATCGGTTTTTAAATTGAGGCAACTAAGCATCTAATTAGATAAACTGCATCATTCTTAGGTATCGGATTATATCGCGAACTGGTTATAGCTGCGCAGTACAACCTGGCCGCAAATTTTACAATGGTAATTAAGGTATTGCTTAGCAGATATGCGTAGGTGATAACCATTCGATGGCTTCTGAAGTCAAGGTTGATTGAAGCGACTAAATTATTGAGAGACAAAAATTTTACGTTTGGCTTCAGCACTTAATTATACTGCGCAAAATTATTTAGGATGACAGGAAGATTCATACTCGAGAGAACTGCATCTTGTCGACGACGTTTTCGGAAGTGAGTGGAATCAGTCCCATCCGATGGGCGATAAACTCGTCGTGCAATACCGTCGTATTCGACTCAATCTGCACCCAATCAATCGCTGCAATTGAACAATTTCCGGACTGGTCTACAGAAGTATAACGCGAATCAACGTACCTATAATTGGCACTTCGGCGATGAAAACTCGTCGAATGGAGTTGGCAACGCTCAAGTCCGTATCCTCCACCACAAACTTGACCGCCTCATCGTTCAGCTGTAGAATGGTCACCTGCGGCTGGTTGGCGTACGGCATTTTGACTAAAACGTAGCTATTCGATTTGCTTTCTGCCACCAACAGAACACAAAAGGAGAATATGTGAACAACAACGCGCCGCTGTTCAAGTTTCCTAGCCACGCGACACGAATAAAGAATAGATAATAACAAAGGCAACGTTGATTAATCATAAAACATCGAGTAAACTATAAAAAATTTAAACTAAAACCTCTTGAAGTTTAAATTTCTTGAATCAATTGAATTTTCTCGATTCGCAAATCTCACGTTTGGTTTTGTGCACAGAGAAACGATAAGAAAGCTTCTACTACGGTATTCAGGCAACCTCAGATCTCACACACCACACACTGGCCGTTAGCCACGGTGCCCCAGGTTTGTACTAGCGTGTGATATTTTGTCTAATACTCAGTCAAGGGTGTTTTTTAAGTTTTAAATTTTTTCTCTTAATTTAAATAAAAATCCGCGCCTGGTAGGACTTAGAACTTTTCACGCCCGTTTTAATGATACCCTGATGATAATTTAATGCTACCTAGCTTTCGCCCCAGCTCTACCACCAGTTTCTGTATGGAGGCCCTATTTTTACATTTTTGCTTTTTCGATTTAATTCGAGTTCTAATTTAGCAAATGCTATGACACGCAATATTAAATTTGGAATCGAACGCTATTTTTACTTTACATTGACGTCTATTTATAGCTGAGCATTTTGAACCACTAGTAAATTCACTGCTTTTAACCGTCTGAGGCACCGTGTAGCGGCACGGCATATTTCAGCGCCGTCGACGATTCGCAACTCGCGAGGCCTTTTTGGTCCATTTAATTCCTGGATTGGATAGTGTGAAGCAAGATGGAGCCAGCCGTCAGTGCGAACGAGGAGGTAGTCGAAGTTCGGCCTCCCCTATCAACAGTCTCTAAAGTGAAACATCTAGTCGTCGATTCGGTCGGATTTATAAAATGTGCCAATCTCCAGGTAGAACAATTGCCCGCACATTAATAATTTTATTCATCGCTGTCAATTGGTTTAGAGCATGGGCGAGAATGTTTACACATTGGAAGATGTTGTTGCTGAAATCAGAGATGCGGCCACTCGACAACGCCTTCAAGTTCTTCCATACGAGTTGGTTATGAAGCAACCGAATCAGGAATCGCTCAAAGCCGGTAGGCGCTATCTCTGAATAGCCCAAATTTTGATTTAAACTGTACGTTATAGTAACCGACTTTGCGAAGAAAACGGGCGATTTCGCAAGTTTGTCGGCGACCGACTTGAAAGTGCTGGCATTGACTTATATGCTCGAGGTGGAGCACAAAGGCTCTGACCATCTGAAATCCGAGCCCGTCGTCGTTAAGACCATCGAGCCCACGCTCCGTCCACTACAGAATCCCAAGGAAATCATTGGCTTCCATACTCCGGCACCGAAACCCAAAGGCGACGGTGCAGAAGCCGAAGAGGCCGACAAAGATGCTGCTGTGAGCGAGCTGGACCAGGAGGCAGCGAGTTTGTCGGTGAATGACAGTCAAGCGGACGCACATGTTAGTAGCAACAGTTACCCTATAAGTATCGGTGATGAATTACATGAAGATTTATAGAACGAGTCATCATCGGAAGGCAGTAATGAGTCGGAAAGCGATGATGATGAGACCGACAGTGACGAAGAGGTTTCTGATTCGGATTGGATCACCCCCGACAACCTGAGCGATGCGCTGTTGAAGATGGGCGCATCCGAGCAGTTGCCCTCCGCCGACGGCGACGAATCCATTCAAGTCGCCTGTCTGACTACTGACTTTGCTATGCAGGTAACGCCGATTGTTTTTTACGTCTTTGACAAACATTTTTGACACGCTGTTTGCAGAACGTTCTACTCCACATGGGATTGAAGGTCATTTCTTTGGATGGATTGATAATTCGTCGATTAAAATCGTACACTCTTCGCTGTCGGTCTTGTTTCGCGTGCGTCCTTTCTCTTCGCTTCCGTCGATTTCTTCAGCTTCACTATCGTTCTTATGTATTTCAGCACGACGAGTGTGATGACGAAGAAGTTTTGTCCGCGCTGCGGCAACGACTCGCTGCATAGAGTGGCGGTGACGGTAAATCCGGACGGCACCACGCAGATTCACTTGTCGCAAAGGAAGCTGGTGAACAAGCGCGGATTGAAACACTCCATCGCCGCCCCCAAAGGCGGCAAGCACGCGCTCAATGCGATCGTCTTCGAGGACCAACCCGTCCCTCATAACCGACTCAGTCGCAAGGCGCTCGCCTGCATCGACCCCCTCGACGACGACTACACCGTCCGCGACTCGCCCTTCCTCACCAATGACGTNTCAGTCGCAAGGCGCTCGCCTGCATCGACCCCCTCGACGACGACTACACCGTCCGCGACTCGCCCTTCCTCACCAATGACGTCACCAGTCGGTACGATTTTCCCCTGAAAGCGCCTAACACTGGTACAAGCACAGTGAAATTTATATATAACGGTACTTCGGGGACCAGGCAAATGTGCCGGTTTAAACGAATATGAATGTATTTAATATCTCCGCGAAATCTTCCTCAAATGCGGATCTTCCATTAGCACAAGGAGCAAAGTTTTGCCTAATGATGTCCAGTAGAGGTTATTTATTCATCCTAATGTCAGCCGCTTGTTTTTCATCATCTACCAGCTGACGATTTCCATTTGCAGATCGGCCTTGTTGGGCGTACGGCATTTGCATAAAGATGCGCCGAGGAATCCCAACGCTTTCGGCAAGGGCAAGAAACGCGGTGGAAAGAAACGGTGACAGATCAATTGCTGTTGAACGTTGATGATTGAGTAAATATAAAAAGATTTCTTGTTGAACGACTGTTAGATTACACATCATAATCTACAAACAAATTTGTAAGTTTTCATGCCCGCAAAATTAGCCGAGCGCTGTAGCATACGGTCTCATTCCAGCTTACTTTTCTTCACGCGTGGAGTTTAGTACTGGGCGCAAAAGTTGGATCTCACGAATCGCTGAACAGAGTTCTACGATCTTTAACCTAAAAGATCGATCGTCGTAATGCACTTTCATCTAAGTAAATGATCCGAACGAAATATGATTGTTTTCTCGCAGATTACAGAACACCCTCAAAACAATGTCGTCAGTCTCTGGGAAGCTGACTGCGCGCCTTTGAAATATCGTTACCGCACCAAAAACAAACTATTCGAAGATAATATTGGTTCTAACCCTCCCAATATGTTGAAGCTCATCCAGACAAGCTCTTCGACATCTAGATTATCGTATATGATACATTATGAGATGCCCTTGTACCTTTTCGCACTTAATTTTTTGAGTCTCCACTAAAATAAAATCAAACTAGCTAAAAAGGGTACTGCGAGTACTATTATTATTACAGTAATAATGTTGATGACATTTTACTATTCCTAACGCATGGGTAATGAAAGAAGCGTTACCTTATTCACCGAGTCAATAGTGAATAAAAAATGATGATTAGAACAAGCGTTTACTTTAGAACACAGCAGCACCCAGAGAAGAGCAGCAGTTTCGGATTCAATCAAAGATTGTACTTATCCGAGTTCGTTTTATCGTGCAGTATATAGGATATATGAATCAATAAAGAGCTGCATATATAGAGCCCGAGCTTATCTAGATTCTACTTTACATGGCTTATGGCCCAGTTAATAGTATTTAGAAATAAGATCTATAGTCCGATACTATTGTTTTGTGGTCGTCACCAAGAGTTTTGTAGTTCTTGCGATGTCATTCATTGTCATGTTAATATCGCTGTTCTATCATGAAAATCACTTCGCTATAATTAACTCAAAGTGTGCTGTATCACAGTCGGGCAGTGTAAGATAGAGTGGAGAGGCCGGAGGGAAATTTTACTACAGGGTGTTCCAAAAATTAATTAATCGTTATTTATAACAGATTTGCCGAATAGACACTTTGCAATTACATTTACTCTATTTTTCTATCCAGTCTCCTGCTGCACTTATTCATATCTCTCGCTGATGTGACAGCGACCGGACGTCGTCTGTATAAAAGTCTTGGACTGGTTTGTTACCACTTCAAAACATATTGCCTGACTTGCTCATCACTTGCTTTAACCCAGAGTCGTTTGCATCGAACGTGTATTAGAACGATATGAGGACTCACATAAGTAAATACCAGTTTTATGCTAATAAGGACACTATTTATATCAAGCAGGATACATCCAATATAAAGAGGACATTTTACGCATTAGAAAGAAATATATCCATTTTGAATAGGAAAGTTTCCAGTTCGAGTTGGAAAATGTTCTTATTGATGAGGAAAAGACAAAGGCAAATATTGTATGTGCCTTTTCACCGATTCATTCGAAAACTAGTCATAAGTGAGCGCAATAATAACAGTGCAGAGGCACTGTAAAGTTAGATTCATATAATATTTGTATTTTAAACAGGAAAGTCCCTCTATCGGAGATTAATGGAGACATGGACGACAATGAGACAAATTGACAAGGGAACGTCCGTGGCCTACTTTTTTCCGTTCTACTGTACTCGCCGTCCATTGCCCATCTTTTACTAGTTCAGTTGTAAGATCTCTCGGGTTGAAGTAGTCGATTGTTTTGTCGCACCTTTGCAGGGTTTTCTGCCGCTCAAACTGTTCGAAATAAGATGCAGCACTAATTTTGGGTGAATTCCGCTCTTTCTTTTCTATCCTAATAGTTCGACTTTAAGTGTTCATTTGAATCGGCACTGGACTGCACTCCTACCGGAATATATCAGGAATTGAAATCATCTTGCGGAATACTGACTCGCTCTCCCTAATTTTGTGAATAATGTTCACCCCTCTTCGCGATACTTCTTCCTTGTAGATAGATGAAAAGGAAGGAAAACATCGGCCCCTTTCAGCTGTAGAAACCACCGCTAAAACTGAGTAACAGTCGATCTCACCCTAACTTCAGTCAATCAATATACAGATTATAGGTTACAATATTGAATTATTAGAACCGCGATGAAATGTGTGATGTGCGGTCGACCGCGTACTAGCAAATTCTTTAGATTTTCTGAAAATCCCTAGATTTTGTATTGTATAATTTTTTGTATATTTGACAAATATTTCGTCACCTTGATGTAGATACCTGTTTCCTTATTTGTTCCAAGTTGAGTAGTATTTGGCGGAGCTAGACACCGACAGGCACCTGAAGGGGATGGAAGACACGCTGCTGGAGACTGCTCCCCTAGACTCACGTAGCAATTCTATTCAGGGCTTACTTGGAAAAGATCGTCGACTGGACCATTACTTTTAAAAGCCACCATTATTTATCACAAGAACGCCTTTATCTCCTCTCCCATCGTTACTCTCTTTGTATTCTTAAAACTACTTGTTCTTTCAGTTGTGAAAATGCGCTCCCCCATGGATTTCTTCGTAGTGCCACAGTGCACTTATGTGCATGTGGCATATTTGTTAGCGATCTACGTCGCTTTTGCTGAAGCAAACTTTTGTGGACGCAACACAATACCGTTCCGCGCCAGCGTGTCAAATGACAGTTCGTTAATTTTGGACTGTACCGCCCTCCCTACATGCTTCAGCAGCAGAAGAGTTGTCCGCCGCTATCGGGCTGCTCAATATTTAACTGGAGAAAGCCGTCTGAACGAGTTTTCATCAGCGAGGAATAAAATAGTAAGGTTGAATAGATGACATCTCACTATGTAATGCCTTTTTGAGTGCCTCTGTCCCCTATTTATCATCTCGCTCTGGGTGAACTCACACAATATCCTGTGAGCAAATCTATTTTATCATCAACAGCTCATCTGCATGAGAAATTCTGAGATATTATCGAAACTTAGTGGTACTAGTGAATGATCCGTAAATTTCCTCTTTTTCTGCGCATTCTATTGCTTTCATAGGCGGCCACTGGATGATTATCTACAACGACATTTTGTGTATGTGTGGTGAACGCGATTTAAATTTGGGTCAATAACACGCGTCATTGTATTTAGAGCACATTTAGACCTCACGACGCAACGCATGCGTTCCAACGGACAGTATTAATCATTTGAACCTTTTTCTTCGCATAGCCTACCCAAGTTCACAGTTAACACATTGCAGAACTATTTAATAGTCTCATTTCTATAGATTTGCGAGAGAAAATCGTGGTCTTCATCCTGTTTCAAAAATGGTGGGTGGTTTGCCGGTGGAGCGCCGTTCTCTGAGATGAAGTAAGGGATACACATTCATGTCATTATTACGCATACTATGGGTAGGAATATGCTCATCTGTCAATGTCTTATATACTCGTGGCAATCTGTAGCCGTAAGGTGTTCACTATATTTGTCGGATATCAACCAGTAATGAAAGTAACACAATGGCAACATTATTCAACTCATTGCGCCATAACGACTGCTAATTTGCTTTTGCGACGCATGTGCTATCGGTTCTTTAAAGAAAAAGAGATTGTGAACAGTAAGCACTGTTTTCAGAAGATGTTGCTTCTCACATAAACTGAAAGGCTCAAATATTGGACAAAAGCTGTTGCGTCCTGGAGAAAAGTTTGTGGGCGGACAACGTAGACAAAATGACTCTCAACTGGCGTTTGACTTCATATCGGATGCGCGCAAGCTGAGAACCAGCAAAGGGTATGTGCAAGTGACTGAAACTTTCTAGAATAGGCGTGATAACGCATCATATAGTGATACAAAAGATCCCACAATGTTTTCCCTCATTTAATTTATTCTAAAGCCAGTCAACAATTGAATATGATTCCTTAGCATTATGCAATATATCATTACGGATCATCCACTGTTCGACTCTTTCGAAAATGTAACGTTATTTCTAAAATTACTAAGCTAAGGTCAGAAGTTCCTTTCACGCTTTTCAGCTTCAAATATCTGGTTGTGATGGCAAGAGCGATCTGCGTATTGGGACCTGCAAAAATTACCAATGAAGGTAAATGCTATATAAAATTAAAGGATAATGAAAATTTTCAATTAATGACATAATTGTATTGAGTAAGGTTAGAAACAATGCATCATGGCTATCAATCGTAATCTGAGGTTCTCTTCATCCGTGACTTGTTCATTTAAATCGCGCGCTCTTATGGGTTTATTTAAGAAAATGAAAGGTAGTCACTAAAGTAACTTCCCATTTGACATGCTTTTGGATTATCAGTTTAATAACAATTTTACGTCTTTTATTACGCTGTATTCTACGCGCTTGAACATGCTCATAGTGGGACCGAAACTTGTTTGTAGCTGTACAATCGGAAAATTATGAATACAATTGTAATTTCAGATAAACCGCTATTTCGTCACGAAGGGCCGCATGCAGTGAATCTTCAAAAAATGCAATCGATGGACAAACAAGGAAATAGCCAAACGTTTCACTTGGGGGAGACAGAAGCTGGAATCGCTTCGGAAGTGGTCAAACAAGTATCCCAAAATCAATTCGACACAGAAAAGACTGCTTCATCAAGTTCTGCAAAGGTGGTTGACTCATCGGCAGAGCTGACATCGGCTAATTCTGAAAACGGTACTACTACCATGCCTGAAAGCACAACTACTACTATGCCGGGACTGGGAAAGGAACAGAAAGCCGGTGGTAGTGAAACTGATGACTCAACCAAGTGCTTTACAAGCCCGAGTGGTAAGTAATTGATCGCACGAGGAATTTTCCTCTCTATCAGGATGAATGAAATTTATCGGCGGAGTTTGGTTGGATTATGGTCTCTTTCTGAGTAAGAGACAAGTAAAGATATTACGGCGAAGCAATGACTTCTATAGTACATTAGAGTCAAATTATGGTGGGAGGTGTGAATTCATTTTACTTTCAGGTCACAGGTGTTGTAGTAGAGATGTGCTGAAGATCCTAACCGAAATGGAGGCTGCGCTATCAAAAGAAATGGAGGAATCGGATTGCGAGCATAACAATACAAGTATAATGAAAGCAATGATCCGCTACATTGATGTGGGTAACGTTTTTTAGATGTATTTAGGTCAGGTCATAAGGCAAAAATACCGCATACTTATCTATCGCCTGCAAAATTAGCCTCCCTTGCTGTTAGGCGTACGCCTTAGCTAAAATAATGTTCGGTGACTAAGCCTAAACTAAAGGTAGGGATATTTCTGCAGTGAACGCAAAAGATACCAGCAAGTAGTATTCTTTTCGAGTGAGAGCAGAATTTTGTCAAAATTTAAGAGGGAATAGGAGTAGAATTTTTGTCGGTACGCAGATGATACTGGTCACCATTATTTTATATCTCCTGTTACTAATTCGCCTTTTCGTTCGCTATATTCCTATGATGTGGAAGAGGTTGAGATATAGCAAAAATATTTGATTCCAAACTTCTCTTTTAGGAAATCGTGTGGTGCAAAATTGCCATGTATTACGGAACTATTTGAACCATTGGTCGTATTTTTTGTATTATTAACATATGATTCCGTGATATGGAAATAAGGTATTATTTTGCCTTAGTAATCAACAGATAAATTTGCTGTTCATAAAAACGAAAGAAACAATATTAACTAGCATATTCTTTCAAATCGACTGTGGGCTTAAAATTTTCA
>NIUQ01003697.1:0-16387 GCA_002796945.1 Plectus sambesii
TGTGCCCCTTAAATTGTTCAAATCTACTCCATAATTGCGAGTATCTGTGCGGCCGATATCTAGGAAGCTACCCCTTATTCTAGGGGTATTTTTAGGGGGTTATCTAGGGGTAATAGTTATTGCATTCATAATTTTTTAAGGGGTACCTCTAAATTAATCAATTTAGCCCTGATTGCCGTTAATGATGTCCTACCCCCCCTAATGAAAATATAATTGTCCCCTAAACTCAGAAATACAGGGAGTCCAAATAATACAATGATTTTGGAAAATGATGATTTTTGCAATCAACGCACTCAGGAGATCTTTAGCAAATAATATTAGCAACCCATAATCTAGGGGGTACCCCCTAGTTAAAGGGGTACCTCGAGAGAAAAAAGTTCGAAAGTGGTATTTCAGGGACCACTTACTTTAACTCTGAATAGCATAAAAGCAGAATTCTTATAAAATTACCCCCTAAAACTGAGATATACCCCTTAAAACAAGGGGTACTCCCTAGATTATGGGTTGTTAATATTTGCTATAAATCTCCTTACTGTGGTGATTGAAAAACCAAAACATACCAAAATCGTTAAATTATTTGGGACACCCTGCATTTCTGATTTTAGGGAGCATTTCTATTTTTTGGGGGGGACAAAAATATTCACAATTAGGGCTAAACTAATTAATTTAGATGTTCCCCTTAAACACATATGAATGAAATGATTTTTGCCCCTAGATTACCCCTTAAAAACCCCCTAGAATAAGGGGTAGCCCCTAACTTTTTGCGGCACAAATACTCGCAATTATGGAGTAAATTTGAACAATTTAAGGGGCATAATGTGTTTTAGACTAATTTAATGGACACTTCATTTTTTTCCATGGGAGGTGTTCTGCGATGACTCTGACATAGGGCGCGTTTGAAGACGACGGTCAAACATAGGGCGCGTTTGAAGACCGAGAAAACATAGGGCGCGTTTTTAGCATTATAGGGCGCGTTTGAAGACACGGCCAAACATAGGGCGCGTTTGAAGACAAGGGTCAAACATAGGGCGCGTTTGAAGACCACCAAAACATAGGGCGCGTTTTTAGTTATTTCCTTAAAGGTGCGATAAAATTCTCCACATCTGTAGATTTCGGCGGGATGATTTTATTGCTCATTTTTGTAACACCTTGCGCGCTGTTAACTTTTTTAGAGCGCAAGCTTGAAGCCCACCTCAACATGTCCTGCTGATGGAGCGACTGAGTTATAATTTTCTCAAAAATCGACTATTGAGAGAGTTACAAAACTACTAGCAGTCCTTTCTTGCATTCGAACAGCTCTCATTTTTAAATAACTGCGCAGTTCCCAGAATTCAATAGTTACAAAAACCACAATTGTAATATAATCATTAGTACTAATTTATGTTTAATGCACTATCTCGTAATCAGTCGCAGATTGTGTCGCTAATGGGTATCTTTTAGGCTGCAATGGTATACTGTTCTTGGCTCTAAACCATACGATTCGAAACCACGTGATGAAATTGTTTGGCTTTAAAGGGAATAAAAACGTCAGTCAGGTTCATCAAATAACCCAGCAAGGCAATCGCTGATAAGCTGATGAATGATCAGTTTTAGGGCATAATTGGATGGTTGGACTAGTGCATGATTTATTTGATAAACTATTGGAATGCTTCGTCACATACTCTACAAATTGTATGCATTCATTAAAATACCGTAAATCCTCTAATAGTCGCCCACCCTCCAGTAATCGCCTAACCTCTAATGAACGCCCCCATTTACATCTTGATTGAAAAAGTAAAGGCAGAAGTCGTTAATTAAAAGATTTACAGTATATTTGCAATGAAGCGAATGTTGTCTAGCCCTAATGTCGTTCTACAGCACCAATATTAACTGCATTGTTTTTTACGTCAGATGGTTATTATCGGTCTAGGAATAGAGTGGCCTTAGTGAATGGGCGATGGATGCATAATCCGAAGGCATGACGTCAAAGAAAATAAACGAACAGATAAATAGCAGCATGCACAATGGCCTCCTAAGAGCGTCTACATACATCTGTTGCCAATAGCAAAGGGCCGATTTCTAAGTGCATACTTTATCTCAAGATATACTTGACACAATATCGAAGTATACCCTCACTATTATCGCTTAAGCTATCAACAACGACAATAAAGTAAGCTGTTTGAAAGGGACCCAAAAAGTGTTCTTGCAAACTCAAAACAAAGTATGATTCGCTCAATGTTTTTTGCATGCATAAAAGCTTATTTCATGCAGCAGAAGTGTGCGCCCTTACATACGTCCTCAAGCAAGAAACATTCTTTCACTAAACTACTTCTGAAAAGTGAAGGCGATTAAAAATTGACCTGATCAACCTGGCTTAAATAGCAATCTCAGGTCGCTAGAAGTAAACGCAGTAGAGACTAGCCATTAACTTGACTACGAAAATAAAGTTGAAAGGAAGTTTCTCACCTCAATGAACTCATTAATTACAAACTCAACGATGATTGTCCAGAAGCCATACTCTCTAAATCGAGTTCATTGTTTTTCAATGAACAGTTCATTGTTTTCACACCAAAAGAATAATTCATTGTTTTAATGAAGTAGTTCATTGAAAAAACAATGAAAAGATTCATTGAAAAATCAATAACGTACGTTGAAGTGCAATGAACTACTTCATTAAAACAATGAATTATTCTTTTGGTGCGAAAACAATGAACTGTTCATTGAAAAACAATGAACTCGATTTAGAGAGTAGAGAAAGATTTACATAGCAAGGATCCCGTTAGGCATGTGACATTTAAAATAAAACCGAGAGAAATGAACGAATTTTTATTATCAAAATTTTCTTTTGTGATGACGCCCCGAGACTTTCTCTTTTATTCTGAGTATTCTATTCTGAGTATCTTATGTCATGTACACGCATTATATGTATGATGGGCGAAAATCAGAATGAACTCAACACCCACGATCGTTGAGTTCATTCTGTGTACAACATGAGAAATTTTGCTATATTACGCATGCGTGTGCCATTGGGTCCGAGTTCAACTCTACTTGAGCTCAGATGCGCAGACCTAATCATGGATCCTTTTGCGTAATGCAATCGAGCTTTGCATGCTCCCTTAATTGCCGTCTGTCAGGACGACTTTGTTTCTGTCTGCTGGTGCTGAAAAAGAGGGCTACTCTTCAGATATCTCTCTCCTTCCCTGACTGCCCACCCCTAATGAGTAAAACAGGAACCAGAATATTGTCAAGAAGCGACATACAGAACGCATCGTTTACAAAATGAGATTTCCCAAAGTGACGTGCTATCACATCATGCTTGCGCGTGGCATTAGGTCTTACATTAAGTCTGTACACGCTACCTGATCCATGCTTTTCACACCTTCTTATCATGTTTACGTCGCACTCAGCAGCTTTTGACACTTGATCGTTGATTCTCAGTCACATGAGCAGTATATGCTTGACACACTATGTAGGTTCATGGGCACAATAAGGAAGGCTAAGAACCAATAACCAAGTTTCGAAAACCGTGCATTCCTCTTCCGCTTGAACATTAGCTCACGTCGACCCACCCGCGTTATCACAAAACTAGGGTCGGGCACTCAAGTTTATAAGCCATCAGGCGCTATAAAATTTACAGCCTTTGATAGTGTTCTCATCGATTCCCTCCCTTTGAAGCGTGCCGTCGGAGCCAAGCGCGGCCCCTTACTATTGTCGAAACGTGGACAGTCGGCTACTCGTTGCAAGCTGGCTGCTCCTCAACTTGTCTGCATCAGTATATTAGTATAGGTTTGAAAGTACAGCAAGTACTCTCAAAGAAAGTAAGTACAATTTTCCCACGATAAAACTGTAATGTTGTCATTGATATGGCAAAAATATGCTCTTGTTTTGTTTCTCTGTAAGTTTGCGACTAAGGAAGCGTTGATGTTGCCCGACCAGACAATGATCTTGAAGGTAGCCAACTAAAGGGGATCTTAAATTCTCCTGGAAATGTGTGTTGGATTGAACGCAATAATTTTGTCAACTAATGATAAAATGTTTTTGGATTTTGGCAATCTTTAAAAAGTATGATATCAAAGACATGGCAAAAGGTATTGCAAGGTTAAATTCCATAATCATAAGTTGACCATCCCCTCAAAAATGAATCAGTGCTTCTGTTGGTACTCGGTGTTGTTGTAATCTCTCCGACATTATAAAGTGCGACATTGTTCTGTAGTGCTACATTCGGTAGGCGCTTCAGTTAAACGAAGGCCGGTTCGCGCGAGTTCTACAGCAGACTGAGCCACACGTCAAACTTTTCAGCCATGGCTGCTCCCGATTATGGTCAGCTTCTTAAGGATTTCGCTGAACTGAACAATTCTTTCCACACTTTCCGGGAGTCAATGCTATACAGCAATGACTCATTCTTCCTCGTGTCAACCTCGATTATCATATTCTGTAAGTGAATTCAGAAAAGCGCTCCATTTATTCGATGAAGGATATGGGTGTGGTGGAATGCGAAATGAAACCACATGCTAGACATCGCATGAGAGAAAAGCAAAAGAACAGCAGCCCTCGAAGAAACTCCGATGCCTTCCTTTTTCTATAAGCTCCTAGTAAATTCTGTCCTGCTTAAAATTTTTGTAATATCCTATATCATAAGACACAAGTTCATCTTTGCCACTGCGCTAAGAGTACAGCATCCAACATGGCTCAATGAGAGAACATGAAGAATTTACCCTTTTTTATAACAATTATAGACTGCATGCGTAAAATTGTTTCCTGTTTCACCAATATGTGCTGTCTCTTTAGTGATGGCTTGTGGCTTCGCATTCCTCGAGGCAGGATCTGTTCGCAGCAAAAACACAACGAATATTCTGTTCAAAAATTTATTGGATACATGCATCTCCAGCATCTGCTATTTCATCTGCGGTTGGGCTTTCGCCTTTGGAACTAACGGTATGCAATATGCGTCAAGTATCTTTTGAAGCACTACATTTTCCAGGGGAAAAAGAGATTATTCGCTTAACTCTCCATTTATGTTTAATATCAAATACTCCTTATCTAGTTACAGAATTTTCTCATAAAGACGCTCGTTCTCTTTATAACTCTATGCTTAAATATTTAGCGAAATGCAGTTTCACTTTCACAACAATAACTGTAGCTTGTGAGCACCCTATTGAATCGGTAATAAAACACTGTTTTTTCTGCATTTCTAAAAACTTCAAGAGTATGTTTTTCGAGTTGATATGAAGAACGGAAAAGCTATTTCTCGTAAAAAAATACCGAGGAGCTGGTTGCGTGCAACATCTATAGAAGCCATAGAAAATTTGCAAAAAACTAAAGCATCATTAGTTGACATTATCTTCGTTACATAGCTCCAAATGGGTCCACTGGGTGCCTTGAATGCACACCTCCAATGCAAGGAATACTCACACTGCCAAATTCTTTTGTACAGGCAACGCCTTCTGCGGCTTTGGTCAATTTCTGTTGATTGATTTCGATCCCCTACTGTTCCCTTCCTGGTTCTTCCACTTTGCTTTTGCCGCAACCGCTTCGACCATTGTCAGCGGCGCTCTGGCAGAAAGATGCGAGTTCTACGCCTACATTTCCTATTGCGTCGTACTGACTGGTATGAAGTTTTCTCTCGAGGAGGGTCTCAGGGTGCCGCATGCACCATAGAACAGTTTCTCTTCTTATAGCTTTGAATATATTTTTATGTTATGAATAGTAAACAGTATCAGGCGACCGCAAAGCTATTAACTGAGCGCTGCGCCACGTAGCTTGACGACTGTCGATAAGTGTTATATAAAATAAAAATGTTTGCATATGATGGGGCCATCTTTTTGTTCCATTTATCACAAGCTAAGCAACTGTTATCTTTACATGTGTAAACTGAGGCGGCGCCGTTCATTATTACTGTAATTTCGTTACGATTTATGATCCACCGCAATACCAATTCAAATGCGGTACAAAATTTATGAAGTTTATACTTGCCAAACAAATAAATTAACATTTGTATATAAGAGAAGGCAAGAATTTGGAAGAGCTATCAATAATCTAAATCTCTTAAGCGTTGCAGCAAAGTATTGGGGGAAATCGAAGAGTGTGTCGCATGCGGGTTTCGAATATCCCAGTAATACTGTGATAAAAAGGAAACTAAAATTACATTTCAGGATTTGTATTTCCCACAATCACGCACTGGGCCTGGCAGAAGGACGGTTGGCTGGCAAATGGACCAGAAGGAATAAAGTTTAAGGTAAGTAGAGATTGAGAGCAATAGAATTGGTACAAATAGTGATGGCTATTGTTTAGGATTTCGCTGGTAGTGGTGTGGTTCATTTGCACGGAGGAACGACCGCACTGATTGGCGCCATATGCCTTGGGCCACGCATCGGTCGATATGAAGACGACGAGACTGGTACCCCGGCAGTGCCTATGAAGGGGCACTCTACTCCAGTAAGTGATCTTGAGGAATTACACCCTCTTTCATCCCAGTTTGCGCCTCTTGTATTCGTATTAGTTAATCATGCATTCAGTTTCGTCAAAGTAGCGTTGCAATTGAATGGAAGAATGACGAAAGAGAACGCACGGGTGACGAAATGGAATGCAAGAGCGGCGAATCGGGATGACAGAGGGTGTGAATTTCCTTAATGCTCTGTCATGGCGTGCAACCCACGTCTACTGCAGTGCGTCGCGCCCGATAAGAAATGACGGTATAAAAATGGAAGCAGAAAATTGGCTAAACTAGGATTGCATGCGCCTCAAACCGACCATTAAGAACAACAGAATTCAAATAATCTATCGTTTGGGCAACTGAGGCCATTTTGATATGGAACTGAGCAAAATATGAAAGAATTAGTGACACGTACCTTTAGCAGCCGGCTGTTAGCCTCTTGAGGTTAATATCACCTGAGCGCAACCTCGGGCCAGACTTCACCCTCATGAAGCACCACTCGGTGCTTCGAATGAAAGTTCGCCTCATAGCCTGCGGCTTGTTTACCAGCGGGAGTTACACAGTAATTCAATAATATCATCCTGCCGGGACCCTGCGGATGCGGTAGTATCAGTGCAACTTTAATCAGTCGACGCTATAAATCTATTGCAGTAGCAATAACTTAATATTTTTTGTATACGCGCATTTCCTGAAACAATACGAAAAAAGTTATACACAAAATTCAAGGGACAGCTTCACATTCTTCAGTCAGCGACTGACGCAGACTTTAACCTGTCAATCTCGGTCCATCGTTTCCTAAGCTTTCTTTGCCGCTTTATCTCTTCATGCTCCTATCTTGACAGGTGTACTTCTAGCGTACCCACCAAAATGAGAGCTCATAGCTATTATTTGCCAACTAATGGGCTTATTTTCGAGTGGATTGATTGCAAACTCTGACAGTTTAAGCCGGTATTGAGTGCATTTGGAGAGTTAGATACATCATGTTAAGTAATCCCTAAGTGGACGATGTACCCCAAACAACTGAAATTAATTGATAATTATACATTTTGTATGAAGATGCTATAACTTTGATATTGGGGTTAAGGCTCAGGTACTGCGAGAGAATCAAGCTTATACTAATGATTAATTAACTAAATTTATTTGATACTATCACGAACGACGATATTATTGTAATTAAGAAAAGTGAAGAAATATGGATAAAAGGGCCTATTTCAGTAAAGGGCGGCCGTTGAGATGTGTGTTCAGCTGGTTCAGTCTCACATTGCATCATTATTTAATGTCCAGAGTTATGAGCTGCTGCCAGCCGTACTCAAATCGAAGCGGCTGCCCTTTAATTAAACAGGCCCCTATTCGCAACGTATTGCTGAAGTATCTTATGGTCATTTGTTCAGTTTGCCGCTCTGGGAGGATTTCTGTTGATGTTCGGCTTCTTCGCATTCAACGGTGGCTCGCAGTCGACGATCGACACGCCAGGAGATGCTCAGACGATTGGTAGAGCGCTAACGAGCACAATGCTGAGCGGCGCCTGGGCCGCCATCACCGTCCTCATTCTTAACAAGATGTTCGTCGGAAAGAAGTGGTCGCTCCTTATGTCAATCAACGGCGTTCTAGTCGGTCTGTTTTTCTTTTCAGATTAGCTTTTCTTAGGACCCAGTTTGTTAAAAAATTCAGACTATTCATAATCAGTTACGTAAATTTAGGCCATCAATTGTTACACTTAAGTTCACTTTAAGTTTTTAAGCAATGCTACCGTTCCTTGCTAGATTTTTTGCCTTCCACTATCCCCCTTCACTTTTTTTGCCCACTTCAATGAGACCGCGACCTTTTTCCTTTTAAGTCAACATTTTCCATTTTTTAGGTATGGTGTCGGCATGCTCTGGCTGCGATGCGTATGAGCCTTGGGCATGCTCTGTCGTCGGTATCGGCTCCGGTCTCTCCTACTTGCTCGTACTAAAAATGGTCGAAGTTCTCCGTATCGACGATCCACTTGACGCTGCCGCCGGTAAGCGAGAAGCCGATTTTTCGAATTAACAATGAAGCAAAAGCAATAATGCCGTAATCAGACGTGAAAAACTTACGCGGCGGCGCATTTCTCATGTTAAAGAACATAATAAAGTTGATGAAATAAGTTTGGCAGATTTCGCGAAAAAGTACTAATATTTTCAAATCGAATTTTATATATTCTTGTCATAATTTATGTGAATCTGACCAGAATTTTTCACGAGTAAAACTATATTTTGCCTTTTAGTGTCGCGAGTCGCACGCAAATAAAAAATACACTTTACGTTATTGTTTATTATACTTTTTACTAGTAGGGCAAATTGATCTCCAATGGTCCTTTTTTAAAGTAAAATTGGCATTTTATATTGTAGGAATGGATAGATTAAATGCAATTAACTCGATTTCCACTCCATTCCTTTTACGCGTATTTTGAGTATCACATTTGCAAACATGCTGCAGAATACTTTTTCCACTATTTCGCATGTGTTCTCAACTTCAACTGCAATTCAGTTTTCACTCTTTCAGTGCATTTCGGTGGCGGACTGTGGGGACTGATGATCTCGCCGATTATGATGAACGAAGGAATTATTTTCGTCGCCAATCGGCGAGCATTTCTGGTAGGAGAGAGTTGACCAGTTTTTTGAAGATTCACCTGCCAACTGATCTGTTTTTGCAGCAGTTGGGCTGGAACTGCGTTGGCGCGTTGGCGATTATTGGATGGAGTTTATCGCTCATGGGCTCTCTTTTCCTGATCCTCAGACTGCTTGGCTTGCTCCGAGTCCCAGAGGAAGTAGAACTCAAAGGTAGACTTTTATCAAATCTATAGTCGCGTTTAATTTGGCGCGGTACGGTCCAAAAGAAGCACCTTCCTACGGTTGAATAGAGCGAAATATCGTAAAATCTTTGCAAAAAATAGTTTCAAATTTTTTAAAGCCCATTCATGCTTATCGCAACGACTATGCACTACATTGATCGTGCTATAATATTCACCATTTTGAGGTTTAACGGAAAAATGTTTCATTTTTAGGTCTTGACCTATACAAGCATGGCGAAGCTGCCTATCCTCTCGTAGCTTATGGTCACGGCTGGGACGACCCTGCCGATCAGCTGCACAACAATGTGAAACACCGAGGTCTTCGTCGTACAGACAACGACATTGAGTCCCGAAATAACTCTTTCTCGCATAACAATGGCTCGCCATATTCGGTTTACGATAATAGACTGGGCTATGGTTCGTCCCCAGCACCGCCTCCACGACGATACTTTGAAACTCCAGAGGTACACGCGATGCACCAGCGGGATCAGCCCATCTCGGCTTGGAATGACCTGGAAAAACAGAATACATATCTAGGAGCGTCGTGGACCTAACTTACTGGCTGATGCAAACGAATGCTTTAGCTCTAACTTTGTGATGACTCACAATAAGTTTGTGAAACTTCAAAACTTTATATTGGGCCGGTTTCACATCGTGTACTTTAACTTAAGTCGGACTTTACGCAATGATGAAGGATAGACCTTAAGTACGACTTTAGCTTAAGTACGTGATATGAAACCGGCTCATTGTGCTGGTATATGTAAGAACGATGGTGAATTATGGAGTGTGCTGATGTGCTTGTATATTTACTGAAGGATTATTTAACGGCGATGTTCAGGGGGCCAGGGGCGAAGGTAGTAGCACAAACGAAGCATGGAACATATTTGATATATTCTGAAAGCATGAGCAGAACTCGTACATATTTTTAACTCTTACTTTTGCGCTATAAAAGCAAGATTATTGTTGCAGCATATTCGACGGCTAAAAGATGCCAAAAGAAAATTAATAGGGTGTTGCATAATATTGTCTGTTGCTCAAAGATCGAATAATATGCCATAGAAGAATAAGCAAGAATTTCATAAAAACTGATAAAGTAACATTCTTCCCTTGAAAATTAGGATCTCGAAACGTGGGGCCGATTAGGGCCAAACCCTAAACATCGCCGTTTTTTTTCATTGTGAGCTACCATCGATGTGAGTTATTCATATAAACTAAAGATGAAAACGTCTAATAGTTTGCAATCAAAACAAGTTCATAGGATTATGACACTACAATAAAAGAAATGAGACACTATCCGAAGAAACAAACACTCCAGCTGTAAACGAAAAATTTGATACACTATTCATAGCAAGCAGCGGAGCACTGCCAATCTTACGCACTATAACAAATTTATGTTTACTAAATCATCATCCAGATAGCATCGTATAATCAAGAAATACAGCAATACCCTGATTGTGTCAACGAGTCGCAAGAATAATGTGCTGATTAAATATGGTGTATAAAAATTTAAAACTTTGATTGCGACGCGGACATGATCCATCCAGGAATCTTTATGAAGCCAGGCACTAGTGCAGCCGTTTTTTTGTACTGAAGAAGACCGAGGAGAGCCTTAACTGATCGAGTACTCGGCACTTTTCGACCTGCAACGCAAATCATATTTACCTTATAACGGGAACGACATTGCTCTTGCTTATCATATTATTTTATATCTCTTCCACTTTTATTAGAACACTTAACAATTATATGAGGACATTCCCCATATTAATTTGACTAGTAAAATGTCCTATCTATTGTGAAAATTGTAAAGTGGAAGTAGCATAAGTCCCCATTCGTAGGCCTATTTAATAAAGCTGGTAAGAATTTTAATCCCAACAATTTCAGGAAGCAGGCTCTTATTTGGCATTTCCACGCGATTTTAAGGGACATTTTCTACCAATAAAAGCTTTTCCTTTTTTTAAGGCGACAAATCCTTTATTCCAATTATTGTGGTTGGTCTAACGAAATGGTAAAAGAAAACAAATTTGTCATTGCGCGCAAGTCACAGTGATCATTGTGCACAGTTGTGTTCATATTGATGATAGCTGAAGTGAGGAAACCGTACCATCAATATCGACGAGGCCATACTTGTCTCCCAGATCGCCCACGAACAATGTGCGACCTGTGAATTTGATTACTTTAGGATCCTTTGCCAATGCCGCTACGCACATCCCAGAGAATTCAATGGATTCGCCGTCTTCAATGATATTCTTGATGTCATCCTGTGGTAAAACAGATTGCGCACATTTACTCGCAATATTCTGGTGGTAGAAGGATTGCGGCGTTGGTATAAGTGTAGGGCCCGACATGAATTACATAATCTACTTTTAGATCATTCAAATTTCTCCTTCCTGAACTATCAAATCAATTGGTAAGGCCATGTTTCAGGGTTGTGAATTTGTGTGTGCTCTCATCCCCATCCCCCTTCTCTAAGCCAAGGTTTAAGTAAAGTTTTGGGTCAGTCTAGGGAAAACACAGCACCGTCGCACGCGAGACCTGTGGCTATGTATGAGAAAAACATACACCGTCGAGGCCTTCGAGATGATAGTCTTCGAACATTCCTTCTTTAATGTTATGCATGACAAGCTCCGTTTTCACAGTCCCCGGCCATAATGAGATGGACGTGACAGCATGCTCTTTCAATTCGACAGCCATGTCTGCCGCCATTCGATCTTTCTAAAATAAGCATCATGTGCTAATGTTTCCATTAAGTTGCTGCATCCGACTACCAACTTCATACGAACTTGCACTGATGTTTATAAATGCCAAAAACAGAATATTATGGACGTTTACATAGTGCTGAACCGAATCAATATAATTTCTTATAGAGAGTCTTAAGTTGCCCATGATGGGAAAGAAAGCATATTTCTCTACCTGCAGGATTTAAATCAGCAAAATGAATAAATGCCCACGGCTTTCAATATCTCACAGTCTTATTCCCAAATATCCCGAGCTGAGCTCACTACCTCTAATGGTTACTCATATTAGGGCTGGATTCTTAGGAACAGGATCGAGGTTTCGGTGTGTTGTGTTCTGACCTTCGGTGTGAGGGGGCCGGAGACGGAGAGGTATAAGACCGTTTATATAAGTAGGCTACGAAAGGAGAACAACTACTAGGACAACATGAGGCGGTGCTCTTGTTATACAAGGCGAGCCACACCGCCTCAGGCGATACTCAATGAACACGGTACAACGTGGCTTCGGAGTACGCGGGAGATTCAAATACGATTACCGGTCTACAACCCTAAAGAAACCCGTCCCTAACTTGGGGACACATCACGGTGATTTCTTAATCTAACCCTATCCTAAACGTATTTCATACCCAAAAGCAGGTATTTTGTTATTTTGTTATGTAATAGTTAATTCGACCAACAGCTTCCCTTGGAAGCTCGAACTTTCCACCTCCTTTCCCTTAAATGAAAAAGATACCGTACTGCGCATTTTCCAACGCCGTAGGCGACATTCATCAAGTAACGCAGTCCGCCGGGCGAAGATATCGTGACGATCAGGCCAGATCGCTTTGGTACCATTAAACGGGCAGCGTGGACGGAGCATATGTAATGGTTTCTCAAGCCGACATCGTTGACAGAATCCCAAAAGGACGGCTCCAGTTCCCAGAACTTTTTTCCGTTTGCTTTCGTGATGTCCTAAAAATTTGCTATTTGATTCGATTGTGGATCTACGCTTGCATTGATGCCACTAGCAGTCCCATTTCACTCAAAACTGCTCTAAACGACACTGCTGAGATTTTAATTACAGGAGACGTGGCATTTAGGAAGATGACGCATGTGATCAAAGTTTCGAAAAAAATGAAAAACCCAACATTTTAATCGTCAGTTTTCTCAAATAATCAATTTAAGATAGCTAGAAAAGATAAACGAGTTATAATCCTACAAATACAGTACATACGTTGACTGCAGAAAAGGCATTGTTGACGAGAATATCGAGTTGTCCATTTTGCTCTGAGGCGACTTGTTCAAACAAGCGTGCGATGTCATCGGCATTGCGGTGGTCGCAGTAGACTGCAATGCCTTTCCCACCGCGGCTCGTGATCTGCAAATAATAAAAGAAGTAAAATACCGTCTGTTATATGTTATGCTTGGCCACAAGCTAATTACATTCAAAGGAGCATTTTGAGATATATGGAAAGGAAGGCACAGCCACGGATGCGATGCTTAATAAGCCAGCTGAAGCCAAGTCGATCCCGCATAGAGCAAGAAATTATAAAAGTAGAATAGGTTTCAGCTCGTCATTTTCATATATAGGTGCAAGAAAATAGCCTCCACTCTCACACTTCATAGTATTGGCCTCTATCCGACTTCGATGCGACAATCACCTCATTAGCGGCGCTTTGCAATGTCGGCAAGTTGTTTTGGGCCGCTTCGTTACTATCCGATTCCTTCGGGGAACGACCAGTGACGTATACTGTAGCACCTTCTTGGCCGAGCTGCAACGCAATGCCACGACCTATTCCTCGCGAAGCACCGGTCACTATGGCGACCTTCCCTGACAGCGGTTTTACTGCGGCCATCTTCCTCTATTCAATGACTGTTTAAAACGCCTTGTCTGTCAGTCGAAATGCTGCTCTTAAAAGAAAATTGGATTTCGGTTCTCCGATCAAGCACTAAAGGTGGCCGAGAGGTCCATAAAGTTGCATTAGACTAATTCGCAAAAAACTCTCGCCCGATGGCGCTCATTATATCGCTGTTCTGACAATATAGTGCTGGAAGGTTTATATTTGCAGCTTTCGGCTCGATGGACCTCTCAGTGCGTATTCATCAAGCACCAATGCCGCATAACTATCGCGCGCGCAATTTAAATTCGCAACAGTAGCATTCGCGACTTTACAAGTTTTGTACCATAAAAATGCAGAGCAATAATAATCGCCGCAGCTAACTGAAACAGAGAGTTGTTACATTGCACGATGACAATGCGTATTGCGAAAGTTGCTGCGGGATCGCGCCAAATGGTCTGCGCATATGCTAGAGATAGCAATCAATGTACTGCGCAGAAGTCATAGTTTCCTACGGTTACAATTTCTTTTTTGCTAACTTACTAAGCATTATCCGTCTTGATAACAGTGCTAAATATATTCAAATTTGATTGCATGAATTCCACTTTAAGTTAAAATTTCCATAAAATTGCGCTGTTTTGAAAAGTTCTCTTGAAATATTCAAAATTTTTCAAATTTTTATCAAGAATTGATTCAGATTGAGGCATTTCGGATCAAAATTTAAGTTTTTGCTCATTACTTTGCACAGCGCATGCAAGTTATGAAGACCGCTTTAAATATAGCACTGCGACCTCAGCTTGTACGTCTGCAGGGTCGTGCCCTAAAATTGGAGCCCCTGAGGTCTAATGTAGCTCATTTTTGGGGACGCGTCCTTTGCATTGGCAAAGTACCCTCTCGGCATCCCTTAAATTTTCAACTGTTTGGTTCCCGCATGCCACGGCCGCATAGATCGTTAAGTATTGCACAAAACTATGCGTTCATCTTAAAAACTTTGTAAAAGCAGCACAGCTTCTTAGCAACAATCGACTTGCTATGACGAGACATCTACCACCCCTAACCCATAAAATATGCTCACATTTAAACCCTCTATCCTATGCAGTTTTTTCTTAAACAAATGGCAAGTATAGTGTATTGAAAACATATAAAGGCTCAATGATATTCTTACGGAAATCCTAAGCATCTTGCGATTTCTGTGCAGCTGCCAAGAATATACGCGTTGGTAATCCATTTTCCTTCCATTTATTCTAGAAAACTGCACAGAAATTGCGTTGAAGTATCATTAGACCTTAATTTTGCAGTTTCTTCTGAAGTAAGAAGCGCCTCTGTATCAAAAGATAGAGAGAGAGAGAGAAGCCACAAACGCACGCAAGTAACAAAAAGGCTAGTGTACGCGCCATAATGCGAACCGACCGACCGCTCTCGCTCACTCAAAGATAGTACTGCATACCGTTGGGTGCATGTGAGTGTATTATTACACTTTGTGCAGATGCATTAGTGTGTACCATTGTGATTCATTGTGATACGCGTTGATGATACGCAGGAGGGCTGGGAAAGTCCCTTAGCACTTTGACTTCATGTATGGCAAGTAGATCAATTGATGAAAAAATTGATAATTTTATTCACCATATTTCTGAATTTTCGGTTGAAGGAATTGCGAAATTTATCAGTGTTTCTTGGCTACTATGGCTTGAAGCGGTCATATTTGAAAGAATTCTAAATGAATGAAGCTTTACGATATCGAAGTGCGAACATTTTCAGTACAGCGAAAAATCTTAATAGTGTGTGTATAAAAATTGAAAATTGCAGAAGTTTTCTTGTCCATTATTTAAGACACTAATTTCGCGTATTACTACACAGATGTTCTTGCGACTTTAATTTGATCAACGTTTTACAAATTTTCCGGGAGAAGAAATGGCAAAACGTAAAATACATATTTTAAATTTCAACTCAATCGAAACCGGCTCTGCTCAAGTTGTTAGGAAACTAATTTTAGAGAAGTTTGGAGTCGCTTGTAAGGATACGACCATAAGCTCCATTGCTGTCTCCTTAATTTCAAACCTTCCCAACGTCATTCAGTTTTGCTTCGCAGCCGCTCTCTTTCTTCTCTCCGCTATTACACTTGTCTTCTGACAAACGAACGCATAATTTGGTAGAAGGCATTTTTACTTTTGGCCAAGTTTGCAATAGTACCGAGCCAGTAGAACTGCTCAGTCATAAAATATAACTTAGAATGATGATAACCTTTGAAAGTTTCCTTCATGTTTGTAAATCATTCTTTTCACATCATTTTATGGAGTACTGCGACAACATGAATGCCCTTTGAACACAAACTATATTTTTAAGGTATTTATCAAATCGAAGGCGAGTCTAATCAAACGCTGCATAAGAAAAAATAACAACGGTGAAAAATGGCACGTTCAAGAAAAGGCAGAATACGTTGCAAGTCAATAATGCGATTCGAAAAACCCATCGAACCATCGTTATATATGGATATTCCAGTTTGTCAACAGCGTCATCATTCGGTATCAAATGAGCAGACTACAAAGAAGACTTTGGTATGAGAATCGCAATCCGAATAGAGAGTACTGTTGCCGTGCGCATTTGGTATATC
>NIUQ01003698.1:0-16362 GCA_002796945.1 Plectus sambesii
CGTTATTTTGAATATAACTACGGAAGCGATGCCGAAAAGCGCAAAGGGCCTACCGTTGCTGGGTACGAGAAATTGTTCTATTTATTTTAAATCTCCTAATCGTGCACTATGATGTGGTCTATGCAATGTCCGTGTGTCTTTCTTATCTGCGCACCCTTTATGTTATTTCATTAGTGAAACATTACTAAAATAAAAAATACATCAGATGGTGTGCGCTTTGCTTTACAAATCATCCGTCTTTCCATTATTTCTGTTCGTATCTACCATTTACAAAGCTGTCATTGGCGGTTCCATAATTTTGCTTTTGCATTCCTTCAGGTTACTACGTCCTTTATGAAATAGCAATGTGCTCATTATCAACTATACTTTCGACAGTTGTGATATGCGTGCACGAGCGAGCAAATAGAGAAAACTGGAATCCGCCCGCCTTTATTCGATGGATGGCCTCTATACCGTCTCTATGGGACTGCTTAAAACGCATGTCGCATTCTGTCAAAGGGACTAAAATTTCAAACATTTTTCACAAAGCATCTATATCAAAGGAAAATCTTATCTGGAGCGGCAATAATATTATGAAAACTAAGGATTCCAGTCTGAATTCTTCATTTCGCACCACGATCGCAAGCAAGGAAATGTTGACAAGCTTACAGCTAATAATTTCGAGGATTGACGGACATTTGAACGATTTAAATGATAGGGAAGAACAAATGGGCGTGTGGGCTGCTGCACTCGTCAAAATCGATTTATTTCTGTTGGTCACCCTTTTCATTGCGAATTGTGTTTTAACTTATGCCACTATATTTTGAATGAGTATCATAGATGGATCACAAGTTGCCGCCCACAACCCGCTGCATATGATACACCATACTCATTGATCGATTGTTTAATTTATCTGGAAAATCACATCTGATAACGATATCTACTGGATCTGTTGATAACTCGATATCATTTTTATGTCGCTAATTACGTATCAGTTACGCTGTATGAAATAAATGCGCCCAAGTTAACTTCATAAACTAGTGATCGCAGGATCAAAATGGACATTCCATAATCGGTTATGACGTAGGACGGAAAGGAACGAGTATAATCTGTTTTAGTATTTTATATTACCTCTGCTAAATTGTGTATTTATTTGAAAGTTGTCACAGGGATTTAGATAATATCTTGACTATGACAAACTACTATCAGCTCGTTGACTTACCCACTATACTTGGTGTGCATACCCGGTTTGGGAAAGCAGTGTAGACCTAACCTGGTCTTTCGCGCACCGTGAAAATTAACTGCAAACCGTTCATTCGAGTGCCGCTTGCCCAGAGACTCGCAGCACAAGCTTTGTCTGATTCCGAATACTGTCAGAATCGTCCCTTTCCGATTTCTCGTCTATTTCAACGCTACTCTTGTATGATTGACGGTCACTCATACCGCACGTTTCATTACAGGTTCATATACCATTTGCATATTCTAAAGCGACGCTTTCCAAATGAAAGAAGACGTTTCTCAAATTGATTTCACTTGGAAACTGTTATTTTTGAAATAGAGATGATATATCAATCAAAGATCAATAAAACATTTTGAAAATTCTGCAGCAAAGAACACAAAATGAGAATGAATTTCAGTCTATCCACTAAACTGATTTTTGCCTAATTTCATAATATGGGTACAAAGGTAAAAATTGCTCAATTTCACCAAAATTACTAAAAGAACTGACATAGTGAGTATATCATTAAAGAGGGAATGAATTAATGAGCCTTACGGCAATATTTAAAAACCATTTTCCTTTGTTTACCACTCTCTCTTCCTACTTAATGCTCACAATGTTCCGAGTAACAATAGTAGCAAAAACATTGATACACTTTTCTCAAAAAATAAGAATAGTGACGAATGTTACATCTCTGATCTATGCTCTCTCTCTCTCTCGTGATAGAAGCGTACATCAATAAACGTACAATCAAAAACGTCATGTTTTAATCATATTATGCAGGCCGTATCAGGTTTTAAACCACAAAGGCGATGGAATGGTTAGTACCCCATATAAGCTGCTAAAATATGTTCAAATAATCATGTTCAGTCTGTTCCCCATTTTTGCACTTTTCGTAAACCCTACTTGTGCGCGAAACGCCGTGTAGGTTGAGCGCTAGAGCCGACGGACTGCATTTGATGTGCATCTGGGTTTAGGCCCGTTATCTTATGATGAAAGGATTTTAGGGTCAAGTTAGAGCCGTTCCCAGTGCCACTATGGTTAAGCTCGCTCTGCATTAAGAATCGACTGATACAAGATCTGACTTCTCCCTCATCTACAGCCATAATTATCAGGTGCACTCATTATTGTTATATTGTCTGTAACTTAACGCTCTTCAAAGAACTTTTCACTCTTAAAGCCAAAACTATTACAGTTGAATGATAGCTAACGCCTACAAGGGATGCAGATATTGACTGCACACGGCCACTTTTCGTGTAAAAATATCATTCAAACTACCGGTTTGCCGATAATATATACTTTTAATCAAGAAAACTGAAAATGTTCCATCATTAAACAGATCGCAAATTATACACAAAGCCGGTTAAGTACTCAAGGCGTTACGTTCCGAAAGGGGATACAAATTTTAGAAAATAATTTAAGTAAACCTCTAACTGTTCGTGAAATAAAGAGAAGAGCAATAAACTCTGTACTTCCTAAGCACCCTGCCCCACCAAGTTATCATAATTGTTGAAACCGATAAAAAAATTATACGTTACAGCCGTAAACGCATGTTACTTTAAGAGAATTTCGGCATTCACGGAACAAGAAATAAAACCCCTTCACAGTAGCGATGAGCAGTCAAAGAAGATTAATCCTAGTTTCAACAACGCTGTCGATAACGACACTTATGCCAATGGGTTACTCAAATGCCTATCCGAATACAGCATATGAAACATTCAAGTCGTTCTTCAATGAATCAATGGTCAATCGCCGCACAGAAATGAATCCATCTGCTTTCACTTGGATTTGGTCGGCGTATCTCAACGTTTGGTTTCCTGGCTTCTTAGTTGGAACTCTCCTTGCGCCCACAATCAGCGATCGCTTCGGACGGAAAAGTAATACATTAATCCATTCTTTTAGCCCTTATTTCTGACTATACGTGAACACTGTACGTTCTTTTAGTAAAAGCTTAAGTAATAAACGTTCCTCAATCAGTAGTGAATGAAATGAACATGCAGTTTTCTTTCAGAAGCTTTGATGCTATCGAATGTTCTCTGTGTTGTTGCGACAGTGATTTCACTTTTGTCCCTTCCGTTCCTTTGTCCAGAACTGCTGATCGTCGGTCGAATAGCTGCAGCAATTGCTTCCGCAATCGGCATGTGCTCACTGATTCTCTTTCTTCAAGAAGTCGCCCCAACCGCAATTCGCGGACGGATCAGTAGCTATCCTGAGCTCTGTCTCGCTCTTACCAGTTTACTTGGAATGATTTGTGGTCTCCATAACGTTTTTGGCGAAAATCTATTTGTTCTGATAGGACTTCCAATTATTGCCAATTTATGCGCATTGCTATTTCTTGCCCCTTGTCCAGAAACGCCGAAATTTCTTCTGATCAACCGCAAGGATAAAGTCAAGGCAAAAAAATCAATTTCTTTCTTTCAAGGAAAGGATATAAACATAGAAAAAGTAAGTGTTTTGTGTTACTACTACTGTTGTGACGTATTCTATTGTCAATAGTAAAATATTTATTTAATCTGAAGGGACAGGATTTAATTCGGCCCCCTTCACAACTGAAAACGGCCCCCTCAGGGTGGTGGACTGAAAATAGCCCCCCTTATAGCGCTTTAGACTGAAAGGCCCCCTCTCGAGAGCGTAGACTGAAAGTGGCCCCCTCAGGAGCGTTAGACTGAATTCGGCCCCCTCGCGTTATT
Organism: Plectus sambesii; assembly: GCA_002796945.1. Taxonomy (NCBI): domain Eukaryota; kingdom Metazoa; phylum Nematoda; class Chromadorea; order Plectida; family Plectidae; genus Plectus; species Plectus sambesii. Next base: position 3,889 of record NIUQ01003698.1, read on the forward strand.
TTACAAGGCGATTAAACAAGTTACGATGTACAAACAAAAACGCAAAAAGATACAAGCTGCAGTTAGTTACGTTTGACAGGCATACTGACAGGTGGATTTGTTATTATTAGTGACATCTATATCAAAATATATAATATGCGCTCAAGTGCCCTTATCACATATTGCAGTTTGTTAGAATTGCTAAGCTTTTCGGCCATTTCATTACCCATTGAAAACACAGTCGCTAAAACAAGCCCTAAATCGAGAGCTATGAAGAAGAAAGTGTCTTCGATGTTAGTATGAACTTTAAATGTGAAATGATTTCAAGAAACTGCACTGTCGTTGTGAGACTCAGTGAGTGAGCGCCTATTTTAAGAAATCATTTTGTTTGTAACAGCTGGAGCATTATAATGCATTAAGTCCACCGGTCAGTGTGCTGGTCGAATGTAGCTAAGTGCAGCTTATATGTTTTTGAATTTTTATTTGTACATCTCATCTTGTTTCATCGCCTTGTCAAGTAATGCGAGGGGGCCGCTTTCATTCTACGCTCTCGAGAGGGGGCCTTTCAGTCTAAAGCGCTATAAGGGGGGCTATTTTCAGTCCACCACCCTGAGGGGGCCGTTTTCAGTTATGAAGGGGGCCGTTTTCAATTTTATCCAATCTGAAGTGTGTTGCTATTAAGATTTGTTTTAATCATGCAAATAAATGATTGATAATTTAGGTTTTTGAAGCAATCAGCGCTGAGAGTCAGGATGAAATAAGCAGTCAGAAGACGTCATTGGGGGAGATTTGGCGAACACCGTATTTGCGCAAGGCTCTGCTCATTGGGATAGTAGCACTGCTCTTGCAAATTGGCACCGGTGTTGACTCGTTGGTTTTTTTGTCTAGTGAGTTCTTCATCGCAGCCGGACTGCCGAAGTTCGCCGCCGAAATGGGAACGGTTGCCATGATGGCGATCATGTCCACAGCCACGGTAAAACTTAATAAACTAATTCGTATGTGATTCTTTAAGTTGAAGCTCGCGCCAAAAGTTGTCGTGATCGTCGGTGCCTTTAGTATACCTGTGAAGTGTCAACGCATGACAATAATTTTATATTTTCCAGTAAACATTAATCAAGATTATTTTCTGATTTTTCACTATTAATGCTAATAGTACATTTATAATACAGTGAAATTTGTTGACACCGGTTATTGCAGGATCGGCCAAAATTACCAGTATAGGCGAAATACCGGTTTTAACGAATTTCACTCTAGTCAAGAATATTATTAACAGTGTTAAGATTTTCTCAATGAACCTAGTCGACCGTTGCGGCCGACGGCCGTTACTTCTTGGATGCGGTGCCGGAAGTGTTGCCTGCCTCGTCGCTTTTATTTTTTTCGAAGTACTGCAGAAAACGCAACAGTGGGCAAGTTATGGCTGTCTGATTGCTCTGCTCGCTTATTCCGTGACATACAGGCAAGCGAATACAAAATATTTTAAATTCATGTGAGAAAGCCTCGCCGTTCGCTAACTAAACAAAGACATTTTGCGCCCTAAACTTAAAAATCATTTTTAGAATGCTGCCTTTAGAGCTTTATCAGTTCCAAACATAATGGAATGTTCCATGGCATTCATTAATAGTTAAATAAAGCTCTTCAGCGAATTCAGCTCTTTTGGTTGTACGAAGCGATGACTTTTCAGCCTTGGACCAGGCCCGGTTCCCTGGTTTGTAGCGGCAGAAATGGTCCCGCAACGACATCGCGCACTGGTGCAAACAGTGGCAATAACTTTGCGTAGTGTCGGCGCCTTCTCACTTGGTTTTCTCACATTGCCTTTATACGTTGTCATAAATTCTTTTTCGTTCATTCCACTCTTTATAATTCCCTCGGTTATACTCCTCATATATCTCTATAAGAAAATGCCTGAAACCAAAGGACAAGAAGTGCACACAACTGTCACGAAGCTCTCTATGATAACTCAAACTCCCACTACTGTCACCAAGTTAGAAATAAAGTTTTAAATGAATTAATGAAGAAATATGATATCTTCCATGAATTCTACTATAGTGCATAACATTACTGTAATCTTTATTGTCAGTAAAAAAGGATGAAGAGTGAATGCTTTCGCATTGGGACATGTAAGAACAGCGCCCACCGGCGTCGCCTTTGTCAGCTAGTTATCGCCGAGTGCTTAAAGGCTGGATTGGGCGTTGCGGGCCTCTACAGTGTAAGCACTTAGAGAGATTTTCGCTGGTTCGAACGTTGATGTCGTTATATGGTTTTCTCTGTTCCCTGGTATCATTGATCAATCTCTTACCTTTCATTGTCTTCACAAGAACACCTTCAAACCTCAGCAGGCGTGACGATTGCTCACATGCGATATCGTTCAGTTCGTGAGGTGAAATCTGCTTGTTTTGCGCCCAACAGATTTGTAAGCGCGTGTAAGACTATTATGTATCGGTTTATCGTGACTAGTCATAGCCAACGATCGTCCACAAGATGCGTCTTGATATTTTTGACCTATTCATCATAAACTGTCTTGGTTATCACAGTATACTGGTTTATCTGCAATCGCAGTGCTAGTTCTCTCCTTTTATAAGGAATTTTTATAATTACATTTGCCACTACCGCAGCTAGTTGCAAACTAGTGCCTTTAATGGGCGTCGACTCTGACAAAATTCAGACGTTTTCCCGCATGATATTGGTTTCCGTGCAACTCTATTCCAGACAGTGTTTTATCTTCATGTAGTCAAAACGTTTTAGTCTATTAAAAAGACTGCAAGCTGAGTCCCATAGTCATTCAATAAAAGTACTTCTTAATTAATATAAACAAATATAAATAACTCAAAGGAACATGGAAAATGTTTTTTTTGAAAGAGAAGTGGTATTTGATTCAATAACCGTAAAAAATTTATAGTTAAAGAAGGTTTCGGAACGAAGGGCGCAGAAAGATGATTCATTGCAGTCTATTCCGTAAACTAAACTTTACTGTGGTTAAAAATATTGAGCTTCGAGGCGAAAACTTCTCTTTTCAACCAAAAATAACAAAAAAGATTGACATGATGAGTGTATCATTAAAGAAGGAATGAATAAATGAGCCATAAGGCAATACTAAAAAGTTGTTCTCATTTGTTTACCGCCCTCTCTTCCTACGTAATGCTCACAGTGCTCTAAGCAATAAAAAAAACAAAAAAACAATAACAATTCTTAAATAGAAAAATAAGAAGACTGACGAATGCTACATCTCTGATCTGTGCTCTCTCTTTCCTGTGATCGACGCGCCATACTTTACATCAATAAATATGCAATCGGAAACGTCATGATATAATAGAGTTATACAGTCCATGGTAGATTTTAATCACAAATGGTGACGGCATGGCCATATAAGCCACTAAAATATGTTCAAAAAATCATGTACAGCCAGTACTCCTTCCTTGCATCTGTGAATTTTTCGAAAAACATAGTCTGGGGCCGATTTTATAAAACTGTTGAGGTGTTGACAATTGAGAATTGAGGAATATGAGAGGAACGCAGATTGGTCAATTTTGAATTTCAACCAATGGGCGCTTGCCTCAATTCCTCAATTCTCACCAGCTCAATAGATTTATGAAATTAGTCCCTTTGCACGAAACGCCGTGTAGGTTGGGCGCTTACATTAAGGGACCGCGTTTGATTTCCGTCTGTGTTTTGACCAGTTATAACACGACGAAAGGAATTTAGGGTTAAATTAGAGCCGTTCCCAACTAGGCTACGGTCGAACTCGCGCTGCATTAAGAACTCTACTCGTACAAGATCTTACTTCTGCGCCATCGACAGTCATAAAAATCAGGTTTCTTCATTCTTATTCATTCATCCGTAGCTTATCTCTCTTTATAGAAATATTCATTCCTCGAGCCAAAATTATTGGAGTTGAATGAAAGCTAACGCCTTCAAGGGATGCAGATATTGACTGCTCAACGACTCTTTTCGCGTCAAAAAATATCTTTCAAACAACCGGTCTCCAGATAATATCGTTTATAAAAAAGATCGAAAACGTTTTATCAATTATCGTGTCGCAGGTCGCACGCAGAACCGCCTAAATACTCAAGGCATCACATTCCGAAAGGAGGCAAAAAAATCTCGAAAAAATCTAAATCTCGATTAATTAGTGGAATAAGAAGTGGAACACCGAATTCTACACTTTTGAAGCGTTCGGCACCACGGAGTGATCGTTATTGTTGAAAACGATGAAAATATTTTAAGTTAGTGCCGTAAACGCCGCATACTTCTAGCAAATCACGGCATCGTCGGAGCACGACAGAGTACCCCTTCACAGAAGCAATGAATAGTCAAAGAAGATTACTCCTCATTACTGGAGCTCTATCGATTGCAACATTAATGCCAATGGGTTACTCAAATGCTTATCCGAATACAGCATTCAAAATATTCAAGTCGTTCTTCAATGAATCAATGGTCAATCGCCGCACAGAAATGGATCCATCTACTTTCACTTGGATATGGTCGGTCTATCTCAACGTTTGGTTTCCCGGCTTCTTAGTTGGAACTCTCGTCGCACCCAAAATCACAGATCGTCTCGGACGGAAAAGTAATACATTAATCCATTCGTCCTACTTCTTTTACGGACAATGGGGCGAAACTGCACTTCACATGGCTCGAGTAAAATTAGTTCTATTCTTAGTGTTCTCTAATGGGTCGATTGGTGAAGTGGTCTAAAACCATCACTCATCACTCAGTCTCGAGGAAGCGGGTTCAATTCCCGCTGTGGGCGGCCCCTCACCCAACTGAGGTGCTCATCCCTCCGTGGGTGGGAAATTGGTAGCAGCTTTGCTGCGAAATTTTCACACTGACAACATCCCGGTGACAGGCATGCGACGGCCGATCGGATATTCTACTGTCGCTATCCATATGGTGGGTTCTCATACCTACCACTATAAAGCGGACATTGCGAAAAGCGGTACAGAGCTAAAGAAAAAAAATTAGTGTTCTCTAATATTAATGTGCAGTTTTCTTTCAGAAGCTTTGATGCTATCTAATCTACTCTCTATAGTCGCTACAGTGATTTCACTTTTGTCCCTTCCGTTCCTTTGTCCAGAACTGTTGATCGTCGGTCGAATAGCTGCAGCGATTGCTTCCGCAATCGGCATGTGCTCACTGATTCTCTTTCTTCAAGAAGTCGCCCCAACCGCAATTCGCGGACGGATCAGTAGCTATCCTGAGCTCTGTCTCGCTCTTACCAGTTTACTTGGAATGATTTGTGGTCTCCATAACGTTTTTGGCGAAAATCTATTTGTTCTGATAGGACTTCCAATTATTGCCAATTTATGCGCATTGCTATTTCTTGCCCCTTGTCCAGAAACGCCGAAATTTCTTCTGATCAACCGCAAGGATAAAGTCAAGGCGAATGAGTCAATCGTTTTCTTCCAAGGAAAGGATATAAACATAGAAAAAGTAAGTATTTCCGTATTAGTGCTATTGGAGCACATTCTTTCATTTATATTGCATCAACACTGCTATTGTTAACTCCGTAGAAGACTGCTGAAACTAAGGATTTTCGCAAACATGTAAATTAATGATTGATAATTTAGGTTTTCGAAGCGATCAGCGCAGAGAGTCAGGATGAAATGAGCAGTCAGAAGACGTCATTGGGGGAGATTTGGCGAACGCCTTATTTACGCAAGGCTCAGCTCGTCGGAGCAGTCGCGCTGCTGTTACAAATTAGCAGCGGTGTTAACGCTATGGTTTTTTTGTCTAGTGAGTTCTTCATCAGAGCCGGACTGACGAAGTTCGCCGCCGATATGGGAACGGTTGCCATGATGGCTCTTATGTCTACTGCCACGGTAAAACATAATAAACTCATTAATATGTCATTTCTAAATTTGAAATACATGCTTGAATCAATCGTGACCTAATGCGCTTTTATACATGCCAAAGATAAGTCGATGCATGTTAGCTATGTTCTTTTTCACTTTTCACTTAAATAAAGATAAATAACAATTACTTTCCTATTAATGCCAATGATCTTCAAGAAATAATCGGTAAAATAAGTAATACTTTTCAGATTTTCTCAATGAACCTAGTCGACCGTTGTGGCCGACGGCCGTTACTTCTTGGATGCGGTGCCGGAAGTGTTGCCTGCCTCGTCGCTTTTATTTTTTTCGAAGTACTGCAGAAAACGCAACAGTGGGCAAGTTACGGCTGTCTGGTTTCTCTGCTGGCTTTTTCCGTAACATTCAGGCAAGCGGATATAATTCATTTTAAGTCATAAAAAGCCACCTTTCCACTTACTGAGCGAAGAGATTGTATACCTTAAAATTACAATTTATAATGGCTTTCCTACCTTTTGATATTTTTTTCTCTTCCTCAAGTAATACAGTTGTCAATGGTGTTCATTAAAAATAATACAATGCTCTTAAGCTGATTCTATTGTATTGATTGAACGAAGCGCTGACTATTTCAGTCTTGGACTTGGTCCGGTTCCCTGGTTTATAGCGGCTGAAATGGTCCCGCAACGACATCGCGCACTGGTGCAGTCAGTGGCTCTAACTTTCCGAAGTGTCGGCGCCTTCTCACTTGGTTTTCTCACCTTGCCTATGTACAACGCCATAAATTCTCTCTCATTCATTCCACTGCTTATAATTCCCTCAATTATTTTCCTCGTTTTTCTCTACAAGAAAATGCCTGAAACCAAAGGACAAGAAGTGCACACGACTGTCAAGAAGCTCACATTGATAACTCAAACGTCAACCACTGTCAACAAGTTAGAAATAAAGTTTTAGTATGTTTTCTAAAGTAATATGACACCGCTTAGGTTTTCGTTTATCTCGTTTAACATAAGTGTTCATTTTTGTCAGTAAAAAATGATTACAAGTATATGTTATCGCATTGGGCCATTTAAGAACACTGCGATTCAGCGTTGATGTCATCGGATAAATCTAATATCACTCACTGGTAAAAATGCCAGATTTAGCGTTTCGGATCTCTATGCTGCACGTACATAGAACGATCTCCATGTATACTTTACATTATTATACATACAATCGGAAACGTCATGTTTTAATCAAATTATGTAATCCGTGGCTTATTTTGGATCGCAAAAGTCATTGGAAAGGCCAGTGCCTCAAATAAGCCACTCCAATATGTTCGAAAAGTCATGTACAGTCTGTTCCTCACTTTGCACTGGTGAACTTTTCGTGAACCCTGCTTGTGCGCGGAACGCCGTGTAGGTTGAGCGCTAGGGCCGATGGACTGCATTTGATGTGCATCTGTGTTTAGGCCAGTTATCTAGTGACGAAAGAAATTTAGTGTCAAGTTATAGCCGTTTCCAAAGACTTTACGGTCAAACTCGAATTGCACTAAGAATCGGCTGTTACAAGATCTGATTTTTCCCTCATCCGCAGCCATAATTATCAGGTGTATTTATTTTTTCTAAATTTGTTCGTAGCTTTTCTCTCTTCATAAAATTGTTCATCACAGGAGCCAAAATTACTGAAACTGAATGAAACTCATGCTTTCAATAGATGCAAAATTTTCCTGCACAGAAGCTGTTTTAGCGTAAAAACCTTCCTTTAGCTTCTGGTTCACCAGCAATGTTGTGAATCAAATACAGAGTGCGCAAAAAAGTCGTTGCACGAGTTAGATCAATAGGTGCTCCGCACCGCGGGCGCCATTTTTGGAGCGGTGTTCTTTAAAATATAGCACTACTTCTAACTTGGATTTTTCTTCTTAATCTGCAAAATCGGTCCATTTTTCGTTATTTTATGGCAGAAAAGTTGCGAGAATTTGCACATATAGGGTGGCTAAAAAGTAATGATACGATTTGTATTTTGAGTAATTTGGTTCCTGTTAATTCAACTGAGTTGAAATTTAACAAAAAAATAGTCAGCAGCTTTTGGGGTTGTGTTTGAAATAACTATTGTTGAATTCGGTCACGGCGTTATCAAGATATGGCCATGCAAAGATAAGAGCTCGTTTGAAAACCGATTGCCTGCGATGCCTGAAGGTGTGATGTCCTGCATAAAAGTGAGTGCTATTGGCAGCTTGGCCAAATCTTGACAACGCCATGGCCGAACTCAATAATTCGTTTTTCAAATAATACCCCAATGTCAGCAGATGTTTGTGAAGTATCAACTGAGTTAGTTATTGTAGGTCAAGCTCTTCCAAAAACCCATAGACCGATTGCCGAAATCTTGCATTAGATTGACAAGAAATCTGAATTATAAGTTGGACAATCTTTTTAAAAGACCGCTCCAAAAAAATGCCCACAGCTCCAAGCAAGGAATGATCAAACTCGTTCGAAGACTTTTTAAACAAAACTTATACTGAAATTGTTCAATCACTAATCGCGTCACGAGCCACACACAGCCAACTAAGAACTGTGGGCGTTACGCCCGGAAGGAACCAGAATTTTTGGGAAATAATAAAACTGAATCTTCATGAAATTGAGAACAGAACGAAGAGCTCATAAATTGTGAAACACTTGACCCCACAGACTAATAGTAATTGTTGAAAATCGTGGAGATCTTTTAGGCAAGAGCCGTAAGTGCCTAATACTTCGAGCGAACCACGGAATCGTCGGAACAAGATATTGAACTCGTTGAGAGTAGCAATGAATATTCAAAGAAGATTGCTTCTCGTTTCTGGAGCTCTATCTCTTGCGACGCTCATGCCAATGGGTTACTCAAATGCCTATCCGAATACAGCATTCGAAACATTCAAGTCGTTCTTCAACGAATCAATGGTCAATCGCCGCACAGAAATGGATCCATCTACTTTCACTTGGATTTGGTCGGCGTATCTCAATGTTTGGTTTCCTGGCTTCTTAGTTGGAACTCTCCTTGCGCCCACAATCAGCGATCGCTTCGGACGGAAAAGTAATACATTAATCCATTCTTTTAGCCCTTATTTCTGACTATACGCATTAACACTGTACATTCTTTTAGTAAAAGCTTAAGTAAAAACGTTCCTCAATCAGTAGTCAATGAAATAAACATGAAATTTTCTTTCAGAAGCTTTGATGCTATCGAATGTTCTCTGTCTGCTCGCGACAGTGATTTCACTTTTGTCCCTTCCGTTTTTATGTCCGGAACTGCTAATCGTCGGTCGAATAGCTTCAGCGATAGCTTCTGCAGTAGGCATGTGCTCACTGATTCTCTTTCTTCAAGAAGTCGCCCCAACTGCAATTCGCGGACGGATCAGTAGCTATCCTGAGCTCTGTCTCACTCTAACTAACTTACTTGGAATCATTTGTGGTCTCCATAACATTCTTGGCGAAAATCTCTTTGTACTTATTGGACTTCCAATTATTGCCAATTTATGCGCATTGCTGTTTCTTGCCCCCTGTCCAGAAACGCCGAAATTTCTTCTGATCAACCGCAAGGATAAAGTCAAGGCGAATGAGTCAATTGTTTTTTTGCAAGGAAAGGATATAAACATCGAAAAAGTAAGTATTTGCGTATTAGTGCTATTGGAGCATATTCTTTCATTTACATTGCAAAAACACTGCTACTTTTTACTCCATAGAAGACTGTTGAAACTTAGGATTTTTTAATCATGCAAAATTAATGATTGATAATTTAGGTTCTCGAAGCGATCAGCGCTGAGAGTCAGGATGAAATAAGCAGTCAGAAGACATCATTGAAAGAGGTTTGGAGGACGCCATACTTACGCCAGGCTCTGCTCATTGGGACAGTCGCACTGCTCTTGCAAATTGGCACTGGCGTTTGCTCGCTGCTTTTTCTCTCCAGTGAGCTCTTCGTTAGAGCCGGACTGTCGAAGTTCGCAGCCGAAATGGGAACAGTTGCCATGATGGCTCTAATGTCCATTGCCACGGTAAAAATTTAATGAACTAATGTTTATTATAATTCCTTAGTTTTAATTTTGGGCCAGATTCAGTCATGACTTGCTGAGCCTTAAGCGTGTTGCAGTTATTTATCTGCATGAAATAAGCGTTGCATTTTAAATTAAATGTTAGCTAATATGACTTCTTTCTTCAACTCATTTTTAATGGTGATAGCAAATTAGGAGAGCAAAACTGGATCAGTGCACTTTTTTGCAAGTCTCATGTGCAACACGTCCATTGAATCATCACAGAATAAGTGAACAACGGCGTGACCCCGCCCAAGTGTCACTCAAAGATCTGCGCAGGTAATGTTTAGTGCATCGAAACAATGCCGTTGTCAACCGAAGTGCTTTTTAGCCTTATTTAACTTGAAGTTTTGTTTAGTGTTGAGAAATGTTTTATATACCGTTGCTACTCAAACAAGGACACTTTTAATGTCAAAAAGGATACTATTCCCAGTCAGATTTAAACGAAAAAGGGCCTTTTGATTTGCAAAACGTTGTCTTTGCTTTGAAAAATGTCTCTATCAACTTGAAAATGCTACATAACTAATCATGTGTACCCATTTGAAGTATTTGAGCGAAAATCGAGCCAAAATTGGTGCGTAATTGCAAAAACCGTAAAAGTGCACACATTTTTTGTGTCCGGTCGATGCCCGTTTATCTGGTTTTGTCTTTAATAGTAAGAGATATTGGGCCGGTTTCATATCGCCTACTTTAGCTAAAGTCGTACTTAAGGGCTTCACTTTATTATTGCGTTAAGTACGACAATAGCTAAAGTATGCAATATGAAACCCACCCAATATTATCAATTTTAAGATTTTCTCAATGCACCTAGTCGACCGCTGTGGCCGACGACCGTTACTTCTTGGATGTGGTGCCGCAAATATTGCATGCGTAATGGCTTTTTCTGTTTTCGAAGTACTGCAGAAAACGCAACAGTGGGCAAGTTACGGCTGTCTGGTTTCTCTGCTGGCTTTTTCCGTGACATTCAGGCGAGCAAATTTAATGTTTTTTTTAAATTTATGAGAAAACCTTGGCTTTCGTTTTATGGGGAAGGAGGTTGTACTCCCGGAAAGTTCTGTTCACAGTTCCTTTGCTATCTTTTAAATTTTTCCTGTTCTCAAAAGTGATGAAGTGGTCCACTGCACATTAATAGTTGAATAATGCTCTTCAGTTTATTTTGTTTATTGATTGAACATCATGATGACTATTTCAGTCTTGGACTCGGCCCGGTTCCCTGGTTTATAGCGGCAGAAATGGTTCCGCAACGACATCGCGCTTTGGTGCAATCAGCGGCACTGACTGTGCGTAGTGTATTTGCCTTCTCCGTCGGTTTTCTCACCTTACCTATGTACGACGCCATAAATTCGTTTTCATTTATTCTGTTATTTGTTATCCCCTCAATTATATTCCTCATATATCTCTATAAGAAAATGCCCGAAACCAAAGGACAAGAAGTGCACACTACTGTCACGAAGCTCTCGATGATAACTCAAACTTCAACCACTGTAAGCAAGTGTGAAATAAAGAACTAATTCATTTTTATGATATAATATGGTATTTGTCATTTCGCCTTTCTCGTTACTGTATGTTTTATTGTCAACAAATAAAGATGGTGAGTGAATGTTGTCGCTTTGGGACAGGTAAGGACACTGCAAATAGGCGTTGACATCGTTGGCTAAATTTAAATGTTGCAGCACAGTGTTAAGTGGCCTAATTTCGAGCCTCTTCCCTAAGCGCATGCAGGGCGATTGTCGTTGGTTCGAACGTTGATGTTCTCATACGGTTCTTATCAGCGCTGCACAATTTTATCTTACCCCTGTATCATTGATCGTTCTCTTGCTTTGCACTGTCTTCACGAGAGTACCAATTTTCAAAGCTCAGCAGGCGTGACGATTGCTCACATGCGATATCGCTCACTTTGTGCAGATAAATCTGTTTGTTAAGCAGCCAACAAATTTGTGATGTGTAATGTAGATTTATAGGCGCGCGTATGACAACAATGTGCTAGTTTAGCGCTATTGATGACAGCCAACGTTCACCCACTGGAGCCCTTTTTGATCTTTTTGATCCCTCGATCATTTTGATCTGCTTCTAACGTATAGACTTATTAGTTATCGCTATTTCATTGTATTTCATATACCATTTTCACTTAAATGAGGTAATTTTGAAATCAAAGAGGATGTTTTCCAAGACAAATAAACATGGAAAGCGTTCTTCGTAAAACAGAAATTTTATGTCAACCAATAATCAATAAAACACTTGGTTATAAAAGTGGATGAAAAATAGTGATTAAAAAGGTTTCGGACCTACGAGCGCAAGAAGAGAGAAATTTCGGCCTTTTACGCAGATTGAACAGTGCTGCGGCTAAAAGTAAAGACTTGTTAGGCGAAAATTCTCAGTTTCACCAAATATGACAACAAGGCTTTCTGTAAAAAATGTTTCTTTGATGACCACTTGTCTGCGATTACTGTGTGCGAGAAAGAAGCCTTTATATGATAGAGTGCTCGCTTAGTTTAATAATATATGCGCATATAATATTAACTCAACCTTGGCTGAACTCATGTTTAGAGTTTCCTAAAGAAGGGCGTGATTTGAGTTTATATATTAAAGTCTAATGAAAACTACATTATGTAAAAAAGTTTCGATTGATGACTATTATTCTTCGTTCGATGT
>NIUQ01003699.1:0-16354 GCA_002796945.1 Plectus sambesii
TGCTATTATACCAGCAGGCACTAATGGGCCTTCCTTCCTTCTCTGCCCTTGCCTGTTTTCCGTTCTGTCGCGCCTGAACACTTGCTTGCTTGCTTGCTCGATTGCGATTTTCTTTCAGAAGTGACTCCATTTACAAAGTCTTCTTTCGAATTAACTCAGACAGTATTGTCAAAAGAATTTGCTCAATAATAAATCACCGCGATCCACTGTCTTTAAAATAAATCAACGACATGGACAAATATCGAATAGTTAGTGGAAAATTGATTTCTGTCAGAACACTGCTACAAATTCTATGGGTCAGATAGAGTACGTGCCAGAGGCGGGAGTGAGGCGTGATTTGAGGTACGCACCTCCCAAATACCTGGTGTGTGCTATCCCAGGCGCCGACCGGTGCCCACCTCTATTTGTTTCCACTGTTGTTGAACGTTAACATAAGAGATGACTAAGAACATGAAGCAAAGGTGACAATGTGAAGCAATATTGCTTGATATCGGATGATTACGCCGTCTCTGGTAAGCATTACTTTGCAATCATTTAAGCATGAGTAACAGACTCTAGCTGATAAAGAGGAAATCAAGGCAAAATGCGTACTCACAATTTATTCATCAGGACTGAGAAAACTGTCAATTCGTTTTGCAATGATAACATAAATGCAAGCATTCAACCAATCGCTTGTTAAACTTGTTGTTACCGTTTCATTTCCAGACAGCAATTTTTTTCTGTAAATATTTGCGCGCCGTCATTTTCGATTCAACTTTATAATCACTCTATTATTGACGAAAAAATAGAGCGGAGTGCACAGGAAATGCTTCATATTGTGCAAAAAAAAAGATATACAATCGAACGTGGCAGATTTCCTCGCAGGACGTTTTTGATGAGCTTCAGATTAGAAGGACGACGTCCTTTCCCGCTTAACTATTTAGTTATGCTCTGCTTATCCTTTGTGCTTTCGTGCCTTCATTCTTGTTTCGCTTCGACTCCCTTTTATTTAACATATCATCAAACATTGTGTTGTAAATGGTCATCTCCTACACGTCTGATATCACTTTGCTTTGTTCGTCGAGCTTTTCTTGCTTCCAGAAACTGAGGGAGATGAAACGAGTCGGTAAGATGAGGAAGTAGGCACCGACATGTCTCAGAAAAAGTTTACTTCCTAATATTTGGCATCTATCAAATAACACTCGCTCCTTAACACATGAATGAAAGAGAATTTCTGCTTTCCCCTTGAGCCTGAGAGCCTATCGGTGGTTGTCAGAAGCTAGAGGATTCTCGGTGGTACCGTTTTGATAACAACAAAATTAATATACCAATAAAATGGTACAGTAAACTGTCATTAGCGTCAACTGTGTTAGTTTACATTAGCGATGTAAGCTAGGAGCGCTTTCGCAATAAAGCATTAAAAAATAGAAGAGAAATTTTTTCTCCCCACAGAATTTGCTCGAATACGCGGAACGTGAAACTGCTGCAATTAAAATAGCCGGAAGCAGGAAGTGCGGTGATTGGCAAGTTGTGATGTATGCCTGAAGAAATTTCCAATATAAACACGTTACAGCTGATCAGTCGCCCACTTTCCACTGATATAATCATAAGAGTCTTAATTAAAATATGAGGAAACAGGCACAGAAACGCTATGAACCTTATCGGGGTTGAGTTAGGGAAAGATTGAAATTTATAAGAAACGTGATTAAGTTACTTAATGCACTTTTAATTATAGCAAAAGCCGTGTACGTCACGACATCCAATCTTTGTAATTCGTAATGTTTAGCTCCCTCTAGCCATGAAACTTCCTGACCGCAGATTGACACCTTCCCTTGCCCTGCTGAAAAATAGGTTGAGGAGTGAGAAATAGAGTCACATATCTGCGCAGTTGTCACTGCATTTTCATATGCGAAACTGATACTCACGCGCAACTGTGACTCAATTTGCCAGCGCTTCACACTCTGCAGTTTATGAAATGGATCCTTGAGTACACATTTCATCACAATGCCCGAGACTGAATCATACTGGCCGATTATCTAGGTATCACCTGAAATACCCTACTTAAAGACTAGTCTGTTCTAATTTCCTGATGTCGATAAAAGCATTTTTTATCCTTAAGCATTGACGTAACTGGAATTACCAAAGGTCGACAAACTAAAGAGTTTATGTGGAAGGTGCTGTACGGATAATCGTCTTATGCAGTTCAATTTCACATAGACTTAATGGAAAAAATTGCTCTCCCAGCAAGTTGATGTTTATTAGCTTCGTCTTTCCTCTTCTCCATCCAGAAACGGCTTCATGCTGCGTTACACAGGCTATTCCATTCCTTTGCAGTCCAGTTTTTAGCAATCAGTTTAATATTAAGTCATGTTTTCTATCATCAAAGCTGCGGTTTTTCAAATACCTCGGTCAAAGGCTTTACGTCCAGTATTCATTGATGACGATCGATTCCTTAACATCAAAGTAATCGGATATTTGTTAGGTACTTGGCTAAACCTGTCAAGCACCTCGGTGAACAAATAGGGACACTTTACGCTGAAAGTGAACAAAAACCGCTCCGTCTTCTACCAGCCACCGGCTTCTCTATCCGTTCGCGCCGGTTGGAGAGTAGTCGACCCGCTGACGTCATAGCAGCTGCGGCGTAGAAAAACGATTGTCGTCGGCGTAGGTCGCGCAGCCAGTCCATTACCTGTCTGAAATGAGAGGAAAAGTTGGCGCGAATGTCTGATATTTGCTCAGTATTCGTTCCGTGTGTCAACAAAGGCAACACTTAATGTTGCGAAAATTTCGTCGCATATTGCGTTAAAAATGAACCAGGAAATGAGAGTAACTAAAATGGAGAATGACAGTTGTTCTTTGACGTATGAAAGATTATCTGCTAAGAGCAGTTCAGGTGTAGCTTTTCTATGAATCATTTTACTTTAGGAACGCGGCGACTGCGAGTATGAAATAAGCTCTGCCCACTTGGGTTTTAGGCAGATTTGTGCCTTCTTTTTTGCGATTGTTTAATTATGAACAAAGCTTCTTGTGTGAATAATCTTGTGTCATTGATATTCGCAAACGTCTCGGCCATTTTAGTGGACTATAAGAAGGTTTCTTTGCGTATACACTCTCCGTGTCGCAGCAAATGTAGCGGCCTTTGAGTTACAGCTGACGCGTTCTCGTATGTCTCTAAACGTAATGAGTGCTATTAATTCGGCATCGCTGCAGTAGCGGCGCCTTGCAATTTTTCATTTTTCTCTGCTGCCCAGTCGTGAGACGTGCTGAAGCTACGAATTGAATACCCCTGTGAAGCGTTTCCTCAGGCTACGGATGGCAGAGGCGAGGCCCGAGGATGTCCATTTATTTCTCTCTCTCTCTCCGTCATTACACTTTGATGTGTTCTTTCCGTGCTCAAGACGGTTTTTAAGTAGGAAGCAAAATCCCGTATCCCATTTCATCTACTTCCCGAACAGATGTATTTTGAATTAGCCAGAATCTACCTATCGAGTCGAGGCATATCTAGCACACCTGCGGTGCCGTCTGCAGACGTGCTTTTTGAGAAGAAACTGAGACTGAATAGTTACGAAACGAATTTTTGTTGAAAAATTAACATTACAACTGTTAACTAAGGTATTATTCGGCAAAGAAATGCTCTTATCAAATAACGTAGTTGATGATTTAGCTAATCGTATTTTAATTACTTTTCTTAACGCATGTCAAATAACAGCAATTTTCAGAGTCGAAGCCAAGCAGGCAGATTCAGATAGACAGTGAATCATCTCATATCATGTGTGCGCGAAGTCTGCTGCTAGCATATTCGATTAATTAGCTGCTTTGCTATGTAACTGAGAGGCTAACCGCTCATCCGCTTCTGTTGGTGAATGCGAATAAGCCATGTAAAAGATTGCTCACACGCCGCAATTATGATACAGCTATTGGTTTAATACTAATTGGCAGTCGCTTTTTCAGCGTTATTGCAATTGTTAAGTGTCCTGGAAAGGATCGACTAGGCCGCGTGCGCCACACCAGTCGAAACTGGAACGAAACTGTTGCAAGGAGCTGTTTTTACATTTTCCATCCTGCCAAAGAGTACCATGGACCCATTTTTAGTTGGAATATTCTTCATATTCCTGGGTTCTTTTGCATCATTATGCAACATCATCGTCATTATTGTCTTCGCTTTCGACAAGAATCTTCGAATGAGATCTCAATTGTTCATTGCTTTGGCCGTTGGCGATCTACTGTTTGCCCTTGGCTTCGTCATAAATGCCAATCACAACAACTACGAGTCACAGGTATTGCTGATGTTTAGGAGCTACAATGAACTTCATTGTTTCATTGTTAGAGAATGCCTGACATATATTGTAAATACTGCATAAATACCGCCGTTTTACTCTATCTACCCACTAAGACTTTTTACATATTTTTCGCAATAAAAAATTTCTATTACCAAAAGCGCGGTGGCGAATAGGTGCGTATAACGTGCGTATGATAAAGTCTTCCACCACATTTAACTCCAACTGCATGCGATTGCAAGCCTAAAACAACAATAGTTACCAAATTTTGAAACAAAGTAGAAGGAAATATCAATGAAAATTCATGGATCAGTTTTTTTTGCGCATTTTTCCGTGTTTTCGATGAAATATACTTTGATTGATTTTCAGGCGGCTAACCAGACAAAATCAGTGTTGTCCTGCTGGCTACAACCGCACGCTATTCTTAATCAAATAGGCGCATGGCTTTGCATGACGATGACGCTGGCGCTCACGCTCGAAAGAGCTTGCGCTGTTTTTCTACCTTATTGGTACAAAGGCTCCTTCAAGAGACGACACAGATACATTGCTATAGCGCTCGGTTGCACGGCTACCCTAATTCACACTTTGATTACTTTTTTTATGGCGTATAATTTGAGAGGTGTTCGTCTAGATACGTGCACTCAGCTACAGTCTAGCTTGCGGTGTTCTTCAATAGTTTCTATTGTACTTTTTGTTCTAAACTATATCTTCTGTTTTTGTTTGAATCTTTTCAGTTATCATCGCGCGCGCGCGAAATCAAAAAGGGTTAATCGCGAGTTGCAAAGAATCAAATTAATCTCTTGCATTTCACTTATTTCTATGATTTCCGTTGTTCTTCCTTTGTTTGTTCTTTTCGTGCACGTCTCTCTACCATCGCATACTCCAATTCAGAACAGCTATTCTATTCTCGTATTCACTCTCATTCCTATTGATTCAGCATCAAATTTATTTTTATATTTATGGCTGAAGCGATTCTTTCGAGCACGGGCCGCTAGCTTGCTCAGGACTATTATTTGCGGGCTATCTGATACTGAAGAAAAGGATATTGCGCGTTTGAGACCAAACTGCAGTGATAGTTTGTTAACGAATAGCAAAGTCGAAACGTCAGTAATCGAGATGTGATACCATGTTTTCTATCGAATAAAAGGCCTTTTTTCATCGCAAAACTTAATTTGCACCTGCAAAGAATTTACTGTTAAGACGACAGAAAATAATAACAATAAGAGCTGACCACTTGTAAACAAGATCCAAAAAGACATCGCTCGCAACTGCAACTTAATATTCAGTCTTTATTTTCCGCTTATCAAGCGTTGTCGAATATATCATTGTAGTTGACACACAAAATAAATATTTAACCTGAATATCAGGCAACTTGACTCTCATTGAGATACATAGTACAAAGCTAATCATCAATAGCTAACTGCACCACTTCAACTGAGTATGGGTCGGAAAGTTGATAGATAAAGTGATAGATCAATTTTTGAAAAAATAGCAATAACTACTATATGGTTCGCAAAAAAGGGGCAAAGAAAGTTGAAAGTGATCCAAATTGCTTCATTTTGAAACTTGGAGAGTATTGAGTGAAAATGATGAAGAAAGATAGATTTTCCTTGAAGTTTTCGATATATCCAGGTTGATCAAATTTTTGGATCTGACTTCGTGCCTGACTCCTTATTTCTACCAAAGTCAGACGCAGTACTTCAAATCTTCCAGCTTTCTTGAAAACATGAATGTAAATATGATGAAAGAGACAATGGGGAAAATAATGAGACAAATAAAACCCGTCTCTTTGACGTTGGGTTCAGCTCGCCTCATCTTGTTTAAGAAAGACTGCATCATTAGTTGCGCCATAAAGAAAAGTGCGGTGAGTAACACTTCAAAATATTTTGCCACGTAATCGACGAAATGCTTTGGGTTCTGCGAAATTATCACGCTGACTCGGTAAGGTAGAACATCGCATCTCACTGAAATTGATAATTTCAGATAGAGAGATATTTCAAATACTACTCCTTATGACATTGACTAGGGGATTTTGCTGGAAGAAGAGGGAGGCTAAACTGTTTGGGAGAATGAAAAGTTTGAAGATGGATATGTGTCCTTTTGAAGGAACGGCAGAAAGTAAATATGGGACAAGTTTCTGTATTGCGACAAGAGTGTGTCCTGCAATATTTGCATATTTCAATCAAAAATTCAGTTCCAATAAAAATCAGCAAAATTTGCATTTTATTTCTGCGACTGCATAATACCATTTCTACTTTAACGCCCTTTTCCAAAACAAAAAGGAAATTTTGCAAGTCAAATCGAAGTGTTCTTATTAAAGTGAGAATGATAGATTTAGGTCAGCTTAATGTGAGGCTTGATTTCTCTTTTAAAGAAAGGGCAGTGAGTTATCCAACTTATAGAATCCGCCTTTAATAACACCTCGGCCGAATAGTTGCTTTCAGCATCTCTCTTTCCCTATGTCTAAAGTAGACTTCTTGCTATCATTCATGCTCCTTCCCCCACTGCTTCTTACTGCCTGTTTTGAAAAAGATACTTTCTTTGTCGTGAAATTTCGAGATTATAAAGGAAATACTTACAGTGAGCAGTTAACAGATCGGCAGCACAGTCGAAAAACGATCCGTGATGCTCTTGAAAGTTCGACAAGTTCACAGAGGTCTTGTTTGTCATTGGGTCAGTAAAGCAGAACGGAAGCTCATCCGGTTGTTTTATGTCACACATAGTGAGTAATATCATTATCAATATCTGAAACGTTGAGGAAGTTTGATGACTAGTTCATTGGCAATTGCTCAATGATGAACTTTCTCGGCTAAAATAGTCTTTTCTCGTATTTATTTATACCATTCTCGCTTTAATAAGAACACTTTTCACATCGAAGAGAACTTTTTCCATATTAATTTTACTTTAAAACTGTTCGTATTAATGTCAAAAAGGTGTGTATAGGATGCTTTTTAATATTTTCTCTTGACGTTTTGAATAACATTGCCACAACTAAACCAATCTTGCTGAACTTTTAGACAGATACTCTAATCCTTTTACAGAATCAGTATGCGAATTTTTACCGAATTCTGTTCTCGATGTTTAGAGATCAGGCAAAATGGACGTGAACGTAGGTTACTCAATCTATCCGTCTTCGCTCGTAAAGTACTCTTTGACGTGGTACTCAGAAGACTGAAAAATCCTGTTCACATGGCAAAATCAATCGTCGTCAGTGTCACTCAGAACTGCTCCTCGAGCTCTGGAATGGATCTGCGGTTTATTTCGTAGACTGACCCCTTCAGTCATTCTCAGATGGAAAACTCGAGAACAGTCAGATCCGGGGAGGTGTAGGCGGTGCTGCTGGATCCTGTGGAAATCATTGGTTTTCTTGACTACCCGCTTTAGCAATCAATTTCAGAACGAAATCCGCGCCGGCCTCTGCGTTTAACGGATCTGACCATTCGCCGTATTTTCATCTGAGGAATGTAGGAAGGCTAAGTCAACGAAATAAACCGCAGATCGATTCCAGAGCTCGACGAGCGATCCTGAGTGAAATTGGCGACGATTGATTTGGCCATGTTGAACAGGATATTTCAGCTCTTTGAATATCGAGTCAAAGAATAACTTACGAGCGAAGGCGGATGCACTAATTAATTTACGTTCACGTTTGTTTTGCCTGATCTCTATGCAGCGAGAACAGAATTCAGTAAAAATTCGCATACTGATTTGATAAAAGGATTAGTACATCTTTGTCAAATTTAAGTCTGATTGTCTTTGCTTTCGCAGAGCTACTCTGAAACCATGTATAGCCATTAAAAGAAAATTTAAGTAGAACATATAAACACCTGAAAATGAATAAAGCACTAAATAACTAATGCACATAGAATAATTCAAATAGGCGCACTTGAACATTTTCTACATTTTAATGAATAAACTATGCAAATGAGTGCTAAGAAATTGCAATCAAAAATCAAAATCGACGAAATTGTCTGCACGCAAGTAAACTAGATTCACTTTCAAGTATATTCCATTTCAATATATTAATTATCTTACCAATAACACGTTGAAAGGGATGATCAAAAGGCGCTTTGCACAAATATGTTTTTTCACGTCGCCGTCGAAGAAAAATCCAACCAAACAAGCGACGAAAAGTGGCGGAAGTAACCAAGCTGATTCCTAAGAAAAGGAAGCGAAGAATCTTTTGTTTGACCAAAATAAGCGTACCCTTAGAAAACCGTCAGTTCGTTTTGTCGGTTCGTGATCCTTTGTTCGCATCACACCGGAGGCAGCAAATATTGTGAGGTTTAAGTAAATAAACATGAAAGTAACCTGAAAACGGACGATTTTTTCGATCGAAGAAATAATGCAGAAAAAAACTGTCGACAATAGAATATCTAATAAAGTGGTGTGGCATGTTAGCATAAAAAGCTATAGTTCACAATTTGACCAATATAGCAGAATTTTCATGTATCAGGGCAGCTGTGCTCAGGGTTTACTAATACAGCACTGGTATTCTTTTCTATACATGCGAACGTCATAAATTACTGCATTTGTGCGTAACTTGGGAAACGCGCCATTGGCGTACATACGAGTGCTAGTGGAAAGAGGAAAAGAGGGGTTGAAACAAACAACGCTATGCATCTGATTTCGAAAATACGCCGTCTGAATGCTACATAACAAAGCAATAGTCATCGCTCCGCGAGAAGCAAAAATCGAAACTATCTTTACCTTCGGAATAATGATACCAAGTCGTACTCTCCATTTCGCCACTCTGTCTTCGAGTGTTTCACCATGTTTTACTAGCTCTTCCTCGGAACTAACAGCAACGTAGGTTTCATACGGCATAGCGGCTACTACTTTTGCGTACTACAGGCGAAGAAAGGCAAGGCGACGGGATGAGGCCGTCAGCAGCTCGCGGCAAATCAATATGCGAACCGCGTTTAACCGCCTCCCTCAACAACCGCCGCTCGCGGCTCGCCCACGTGTTGCATTTTATTGCCGTGGCATCGTTAACAAGCGTGAACAATTGTTGTTGATGAGCCGTTATTTACCGAGTTGTTTGCATCTGTTCGGCTATGTTGTTGCTAAAGTTGCTCATTGATAAATATCACTCTATTAGTTGTTGTTATTCTGCTCTCATTTGTTGTGTTTGCTTTGAACTTTCGATTATGGATCTAATTTGTTCAGTAAGCACCGACCACTAGAGTTTCTCATCATCGAGGTACGGGTCAGCGTCAGCTGACACTCGTCAATATACAATCGTTTATTCGTGTACATATGAAACAGAAGGTGTCTTTTTCGCTGAGATAACAAGAGAGTCCGTATCAGTGGCGGTGATTACAAAGTCATCAGGGGCCATTCGTACGAGCGGGCGATTCATCATGGAGTTCCGATTAGTTCGTTTATCATCCGTCTCCATCTCAACCAAGCCGGACTATGCTGAACTAAGTGCGAGCAGAGGCGATTCCTTTGCTTACGCTAAGATACTGGATAATCTATAACTTCTCAGATATATTTTTCGCGCACGAATTTGTTATCAGTTTCGAATCTTTCATAACTCCTTGTGTTCTTATTCGTGCTCAATGTAGGCAAAATCTTTATAACGCTAAATTTACTGCTCCATCAACGAAGGCGATAGCGGGTGAATATCATTTAGCAGTAACGGACCGGAAAAGCGTCATCGGCGACTCCCCCCTTCGATCTCAACCCACTCAATTATTCTATATTAGTAACCTGAAGGCAAAGGCCTACACTTAACCTCACGTGACAGTCGTGAAGGTCTTAAGCGTTAATTAAAAGCGGCAAGAAAAATGAAATTGCCAAAGATAACCCGCGAGCCACTGCTGATGAGTTTCAAAAGCATTTATCTGCTTTCATATTTGCTATACACTGAGCAAAGCTCATTTTTAGTACGCTAAATGCTTGAAACTGCTCGCATTTAACCCGTCAATAAGCAGAGGCTGATTGTATTGAAAAGTACCTGCTACTAACTATAAAAGTTAATTCATAAAAATAGATTGAATATAAGGTCTCCGCGAACTTTCGGATTATCTTGTAATGTGAATTGTATGGGATGTATAGGAAAGCTTTATTATTGTGTATGGGCGCACAAAAATCAGCAAAAGTATATTTTAATATCATGGTAACTTTCTCAGCTTCATTTGCGTTTCAGTCGGAAATCGGAAATCAATTTGGTGATTCGTGTCAAACCATCTCAGCATGTCGCCATTAGTAGAATTGTATCTTCCATTGAGAAGATAATATGAACAAGAGCTGTACCACCAACTTCTGAAACATTGTACGAGTTTTAAGTTGTGAACGTCTTTCTCATAAACGCTGAATGCAAAATAATTCAGTTATAATCTAAGAGTTGGTAAAAGACAGCTATTGACTAAATCCTGAGATATTTGGTATTACCTAGATTTCACTCGAAGTTTGGTTGGCGTCGTACATGGCTTAAAACTAAATATCTAAAATTTCGCATTTGCCTGCAAAAAATGCCCAACTTGGGTGAATTCGAATTTCGGTCGCACGATTTTGGTATTCATATGAAATTTGGCCAGTTTAAAAGGTTGCCAAAGCTATCGGCTCGGACTCTATCAGAAGATAGCCCTTTCTAACTAGCACAGCCCAAGATCGGCAGAAGTGATTGCATAATATCGTTAACATCGTTAAGACACAAAGAATACAATGTTAGGTTGGTCAGTGGAGGTGACCATTAGTCGGCGACTAGGTGTACAAGCCGGCAATTTTGAGGGAGGAGGGATTATGCATCCTCTCAAATCCCATGTCCACCTCTACTGGACACCTTAGAGCGCCTGCGACAGTTTTAAGCCAATGATTAATAAAACTGCACTAGTCTGCAGTGCCGTAAACAGGCAAAAGCGTAAAAGTATCTTTACATACCCGTAGCCTGTTTTTCTCGCACATTGTGGGCTGGTGTGATCGCGATCAGGCGTCGAAAATGGCATATTATCGTTGAGTGGCATGAGTTCGGTAGTATTACCGCCAGTTCTCAGGGAAACATGCAATGTGTAAGAGTTTGTTTCCGCATCAACCTGGCAAATAGAGAAATTATTAGGTGATGCCGAAATTTATAACAGTGAGCTCTATCTACACGCAATAGTATGGAAACAGACAACTCCTCTTTCCAAATGTTTGGGTGTTTATTTTGCCAATTTCGTCGCATCGCGCTATTTTCCTCTATCATATCTAGTAGCTTTTAGTCGCCGCTTATTTCTTACAGCACACTATTTAAGAGGATGATGAGAAAAGCCAAAAATCAAAGCGAGTGGCTATTTGGCAACGCTGGAAAACCAGTAAAGCAAGCTGGGTTGCAGTATAAGCTGAAATTCTTTTGAGGACTGCGCTCCATTGCAGTCTACATCTGAGTGAAGTATGAACTGATTCACAAAAACTATGTGACTTTTCGTAATTACTTTTGGTACGACTTAATATCCAAACCTCATAAACAGTATACATGTTAGTCCATAATAGTAGCACGGTTAAACGTACGTACGTGAAACTGATATTCTCCAAACCAGTGGCCATTGGCGCTATCGGTAAATTGTGATCGATCATTCCACAGATCAATGCGAAGCCGAGTTTTGGCGTCTTTTGTGCTCAAAATATGCAACTTGTCGTTGCCTAGCCAAAAGTTGCTGTTAAGCCCGTTCCCAAATCCATTTTTGTAGTCACTCCAGTTTGAAGTGTGGAAATTGTCAAAGCTGCCATCTATGCGTCTGAAATATCACGGGATGTTTGAAAAATTATTAAAATAGACAAATAAAAGATGATTAATAGTGTGGCGTTCGTTTTTTAGCATATGTAACACCTGCCGTTCGTATGTTAGCATATAAGAACTAGACACAACATCGCCGAGATGGATGGAGATATAACACCCGTTCGCTAAGCTTAGGGTTGTGTAATAGCGGTTGCATGCGCTCTAGCACTTGCTGTTTGATTGCCCTGTGAATAAAGTTGAAACAAAAGACCTGCGAAAACATCAGAACGTAATAAATGGTATGAGGAGTACCAAAACTCTGAATCCATAAAGGTAAAACACACGGAGTTCCAGAAATCATCTTTCTGAAAGAATTCACTTATAAGAATGATTATTAGCGAAATCCCTGTGAGTAATAATATCACGACTGCGCGCAAGTAATTGTCTAATCGCGTAAGACGGGAGCAAACAAACCACGTTTTGCATTCAAATTTGACATATCTCTCGCTTGATCACCGTCAGCACCTACCATACTCAAAAATACAGTATATTGATCTTCCCTAAATTACTTTATTATCCCTAAAATGTAACAAATAGTCTTAATACTCCCTTATATGCTTATAGTGATTCTAAAATCATGGGACTAACACGTAGGTTCAGTGTAAGACCCAAAATTAGTCAACGAGATCGAACATCGTTCAATTTACAGAAATGCATCAAATGCCCCATAAATAAACAAATAGAATTTTTACTGATTATGTAATATTATCCATGTATTTGCATTAAGATGGTGAAAACAATACGCTAAAATGGAAATACTTTTGAAACACAGTCCATCCACCGCCATTAGTGTCCATATCGCAATAGACATCAAACGGTGTAATTCCAGGAGGACTGATGCGATAGATTCCGCTCGTAGAATTACCATTGTTGAAATGCCAGTCATAGCAGTCGCTTGGCACTGCTATCGGTTGCATGGAATACTTGCAAATGAAATAATTCTGGGTTTCACAAAGCTCTGTTTGCCATTGTCCACTGCTAGGATTTGCGGACACACAGGAGTATAATAGCTGAGGTTGGCCTGAAAATTGTCTTGCAAGGAAATATTTATTTTTCAATAGTTTCAGATGTATAACATTTCTTTTAGCTGGTTGGAGCAGTATAATAATTTAATAAATTTAACGAACAGAAATCAACATCATCATGGTCATGAAGTAGGGTGACGGCGATGCAGAAAGAAGTAAAATGTTAGTTTTAACACTCGGCGAAGTTATGGCGAGCCCTTGACCTGTTTTTATGCCAGCTGCATAAACTAATTCAAAGATTTACCGACGACAGCCTTGATTCCCCACCCCGTGCACTATGACCATTCGCTTGAGTCGCCTAGGGGACATAAGGTGACTGAGAGGGTAGCGTTAGGATAAGAGGCACATTTAACCCTTCCCGCTGGTTTGCAACTTTGAGTTTTGGCATCTGGGAGATATAAAAACTTCGCTGTAGCCGCAATGCGGTTTAAAGCTTTTGTCCACCAATGAACAAAATGGGTTGCGTACCGGCAATGCTGTTCCTCTACCCTACCTCTGCATTTACACTCAATTGCTGTTGACGTCTGGGACCATTGAGGTGCCTTGTCATTTGATACCACGTACTTTATAAGCTCTGCGCCATTATCTTATGACATTCTTCTTTGTAGACTAAGAGTTGTCAGTTTTGATGCTAATCAAATCTTAATTGCATTTTAAGCATGTACCTGGCATCCAATTTGTGTAGGTAAAAGCACTTCCATCGATCCATTGGAAGAATGTGTCCTGATTCACGCCCTCTCCTCCTATCCAAACTTGATCGAGAGAGCCGATTGCAGGATTGGCAGCGGCGATTGCTATAATTGATGGTCAAGAAATACGGTGCTACTTCAAGCAATTTTTTAAATCTTATTGCAGAAAATCTTCTTTCTCTCAAAGAAGCATTTACTTAAGATTCTATGCTATACTGTGTAAGCAATACGTTCGTTTCGTTAGCTTATTGTTAGTTAAATATATATTTCAGCGTCTTTCATGAGCACGCTTTTTATCTTTACCACAGGAGCACTAATTACATTAATATCATTAAGGAAACCGAGGAAGATACAATATAGCAGTTATAATGAAGTTGGTAAATAACTCCATCACCAATACAGTCACAGTTCTTATCAACATTACCTTTCAATTCGGCCAGCGCCATTTATATTATTCAGCTACTGAAATATGTGGTCAGCTAATTGAGTACTATATTTCTCTTGAACTCTTATCTAGGTATGAGACATATTATCCGTACCCATTATTTCGTTCGAATCAAACGCTGATGCAATAGAAGTTAAATGCGAATTCGATCCGCCCGAGTTCCTGCAGTAATCTTCGGCATCCGACCAGCTCATTGGTTGATCTGATATATAGTAGCATCTTGTAACATCGATAAGTGACGTATGCCAGCCGGAAGGACAAGACTGAACTTTGAAGATAAGAAAAGGTAGAGCAAGCAGTTTTATAAATGCAAGTAGCATATCGTTAAATTCTGAAACGAGGCCAGAATCAGAAGTAACTGGATACTGAGAACAGCGTAAAACGACGATTTATTATTTGCGCCAATGATTATGGTTGTTGAATCTATGTCAAATATTGCGCATCATACATTTATTATATCTAGAATGTATGAAAAATGTTTGGGAATATATGAATATATGTGGGCTAGATTTTTTTCTCTTTAAAAAGACGTTGTTACTGAACAATAAAGTTGGTATTTACAAGGCAAGTCAACACATACTGCAGCACAGAACAGTAAGGTTGGTAATATAAGTGAAAGTGATAAGAAATGGCGGCGGTGCTATGAAGCAAGTCTTATCATTCTGCATGCACAACAGTATTGTTCTCCCATTCACTTTGCATTAACCTATTGAGATCGCCATTCGTGGTACGTTCAGAAGAATATTTATTTTTTGCGACGATCGGCTCATGCGCTATCTGAAATGAGTGAAGACTGTTCCTTAGTGCTGGATACTTACTTATTTTGGTGCTAACTTTCGAAGATTGACTCAAATTTATCAAAAATTTGCTCCAAATTAATCATTAACTTTTGAAATATCATTTATAAAAGCGCTACCCTGTGATACTGGTTAACTAACGACTTCCTCATTGTTCCCGTGTAGATTTAAGGAGACGGCAAATTTAAACGATTTATTCTCATCCAACCTAATGAAAGTTGAGCTAGCATTTTATGTTATTATGCTCAAACCAATTGATTATCGAACCCTTTGCTTGTTTACAAATGTTGAGTGTTTCAGTAGGCTGAACGCAATGCGACAGTCGTGCTTAAAGATGTTCATGCGGTTTCGTGAACGATTATTGCGCTGTTAAAGACTGGGAAAACCTGGCAACAATTAGAATGCTGAAAATAGATATTCGAGTGAATTTTTATCAATGAACTGCAAACTGAGCACATACTAGATCTTTTCATAAGCATACTAATAAATTCTCTTTAATGTCTACAAACTAAAATCTCATCTCAACTAAAAGATCATGCAACTGTAAATAACTGCACTAAATTAAATTTTAACAGTTACTAATACTTGTGCGTTACAACCAGGAGACAACAATTGACAAAAATGTTTTGTTCTTTCACAGAAGCAATGATAACGCCATCAAATATACCACAATAAAATGAGTATGGATAGGAGTTTGACCTGCATTTTGCGGTCTCTTTTGAACATTGTTATCCAACTCGCTGAGCGGAGATCATCTCAGTGGTTAAACAGAACTCGGAAATGACTCAGGAAGCATGTGACACAGTGATTGTTCAATGATACTAATGCCGGAAAATGTTACTGTTCGTATTCCGGAGAGTTCCTATTCAGTTGAACAAAGCTGAAAAGGCTCAGAATATAACTGAAACTCTTTCAATAAGTGCCAAACGCCGCCGCTTCTGCTAAAAAAAAGGCAGATGTTGTCGCTTTCGAAAATGCCAGTGCTTTTGGACATTGCTCTAATATCCGTTCATAGGTCATAATTGCATCCCTTAATTCTTATCCCATTATTATATTAGCTCGTCCGAGCAGAATAGCTGTGCCCGTAAGAGTTGATCTAAGCTTATTTGAGCTCGAACGTGCACTATATTCGAAGTTAAGAGACTTTTGTTTGATCTACTGATTGCTATCATCCAGAGTACTTATGTACAGCATGTAAATCTTTAATTAACTATAAGATATAAAAATTGCGTCAAATTCGACTTAAATTTATATTACTCAATGTTCCTTGAGCTGAAAAGAGAGAGAATAGCGATTGTCAAGCTCCCTTAACTTTGCCGGACTCTCCTGTATGATTCAGCGAAGCTTTACGCAGCTTATTCATTCGTCCAACTATTTCAA
>NIUQ01003700.1:0-16400 GCA_002796945.1 Plectus sambesii
CTTTTATAAAATAAAATTACGATTGAAAGAAACAAATGTTCTCTCTCCAACGACTGCCTCATTCAAACATCGATTGAAATAATAATCGCCCACCCTCCAATAATCGCCCACCCTCTAATAATCGCCCCCCTCAGACCCCTTATGAAATAATAATCGCCCAGGGCGATTATTAGAGGATTTACGGTATATCTATTCTCATCTTGAACATCAGCCAAGTGAATGCTTACCATTTTGAGCAGGTGTACCATGGAACGAAGCCCAAGCCATCTTCATACTAAGATGTCATTACGTGAGGAACATTTCAAGACGACGCACTTCTTCGAAGGCTGCACGCAACACAATGAGAATGCGTTGTCCTCTTCCGCATTCTCAAAGTATTTGAAAAAAATGATTATATTACGGTTAACTACACCAACTTTTCACATATGAAATTGTTGATAGCTATTTCCTTAACATAAATAAAATTGTAATGTTGTACCAGCACTCTCCATTGCAATCATATTCTTACTTCACACACTGGTGCCTTCCAAAGCGTGAATCGGTTCCAATCAGCTTCCAACAAGAGAGCAGCCAATGACATCTGATAAAACACGATCGCAGCATCATTCGGAACTAGGTAAAAAGCACAAAAGACAGTATAATGAAGGGCGTGAGGATAGACGAAGATGAGATGAACATCACAGCAGACCTAAGAAGCACAAATGAAACCAAAAGTGGCAGGTCAAAGAATTTTATACCGAGATTGGCCAACGCCACTTTGAGGTGAATAGCCCCAAAATTTGCATAAAACCAACTCAGTGAGCGGGAGTGAATTTGAATGTCTTGCGCATTTCTCACACACTCCTCACTGCTTTCCTGCTGCGAAAGAATCGGCCTGCTATTGCGTAGTAACTGCGTTACGACGGGCCAAAGAGTACACTGAAAAATCAAGGTAGCGCAGGCGAGTAATTCAATTGTGTTTTGCGTAGTGCACCTTTACAAACCCGCAGCTTCTTTCATAAAGCCTTGAACACGATCATTTATATGTCGATGAATTTTGTCTGAGTGAGCTTCACTACATTTCGAGGGTTAAAACCAAGAATACATCCCAAAATGACATTTTTTTCGTTTTTTTCTCTTATGCTAGCGCGCCATTTCAAACGGAACGCAGTCAGCCAGTCAGGGTCCACTATTTTGAGAATTATTTTGTTAGTTGCGGGAAACGATCAGATTTTTTTTTGATATCTTTCGTAGATGAAGGTGCACGACGATTCCACATCTTTTGAGCAACAGATCGTCGAATTCTGTTGAGCGGTTCCTCGAGACCAACTTTTTTCGCCAAATACAAAAATCCGCGCGTGATTAATATTTATTTGCACGAAAAAGCCAAATGTCCCCTTCAAAAAATCACCAGCTCATTCCTTTTCACTGTTCTCAACTGATTGTTAGAAGGGTATGAAATATTGACAAGCAACATTGATCCAACTTGCTCAAAGTGTTGAACTCCCTAACATGCAGTTAAAGCGCATCGCAGCACATGAAATGAATGCGCGAAAGATAGGCTATCAATCGTTGACGAGTAACGGCTAATGCGGAATATAAAAGTGGTCGGTACACCGACACAATTCGGCTCTGGGCGTTGTCACGAAATGCGCAAATGCAAAACAATAGTTCGTCATCCGTCATTTTAAGTGGCTCATGTAAGACAACATTCCGAAGCATTAAGCTTCTACTGATGCAGTTTGAAACAATCTTTTTTGATTTTGCTCGAACTCTTCATTACAGGATACGATATAAGGAAACTTTCAAAACCCAATGAGATTTCCTTTTCCATATATGACAGAAAATTAAAATTTGATCGCTTAACGAAAAAATGATCTCAAAATAAATTTTTCTCTGTACTATTCGATTGCGCTTAATGAAAAATCTGAAAATGAGCATGACTCTGCATTATGCTGAAAAGCTTTAAATATTTGCAAGAAATAGAGATATACGATTTATATAACTTTTCGGTAGCAAATTCATCGCAGTTCTAAAGCCAGACCTATCTTAGCATTGCTCCTTTAACTCTGAGCTCTCCTAATTCATTATAAAAAGTATCAAATTTGGCTCGTAGTTGCCACACGTTTGAAGGATTATGACATTTTAGGTAAAAAATTTTCAGTCTGTTCGCGTACAGTTACTCTATTATTTAAACATGTGTTATCGGCTGTCTAATGGTATATGTGCATAAAAGAGTAATTACACTGGTGGTAGTCAAGTCCACGCAGGTGTGTCATAGAGCATGGTTGGTCGTGTGAGCTCGATAAAATCGTGGCGATTTTATATCCCCCTTCTCATAAGCGCTATTAAACCGGTAGCGACGGCAAGCGCCGTTAGCAACTCTCTATACTTGATTAAGCCAGTGGTGACGTTATTACGGTTGCGCGGTGACCCGCTATGGTGAAAACCAGTAATCAGTAGCGTTTCGCAGCTCACTATAACAAGTTGCGTTACAAGTTCAACTCGCAAGACCAACACTCCAGGTTAGTGAACGGATTCGGTCGTTCTCGTAAGCTCAAGTGATCCGCAGCGATTCCTTACTGTCTTCTCATTCTAATTGTCTGTTTTCGCAGTGAATGTTTGGTTGCTTCCTGCTCTCTCATTCCTCCCATCAGTTGAACAATCGCTCATCTCGTTGATAACTTACCGACTCAAAGCTTGATTTCTTCTTTGTTGGAAGAAGTGTGTTAGAGTTTGGTAGTTGCTTAGGAAAAAGTGAATTAAGGTGATGGAAAATATTTTGCTTGATTCACTATGTTCTCATATTGGTAGAGACTATGATTCGGTTTCCACGAATTGGTAAGAGAGTGTTAGTGATGGTCTGACCCTGGCCGTTTCGTGACTAGATCCTGGTCTTTAGAGTAAGGTCTCAAAGCTGGCCAATCAGTAGCGAAGTGGAAGACATAGTTCACAGCTCGATAATTCAAGTCAAAAAACCGGAACAAATTGATTCAAGAAGTTGCTCGGCCGCTTTACGGTCAACCTAAACTGCCACATCATCTTCTCTGATGAGGAGCTCTTCTTTGTTGAACAATAACTGAATTGTAAAATTGATAGAGCTTTGCCAGGAACAGCTCCTTCATTGATTATGATGCTAGGGTGATTCTTTGTACATAGAAAACTACTACGGTAATAATGCGGGCTGAAATAGCCTATATCATCAAAAATGTGAACTAACTGAACCAGTTACATATTCATCACACAATAATAGGATTTTCGATTGTTGTCGTGTCGCGTCGATCGTTAAGAGTTGCATTGATATCTGGCGCGCGGCGATTTTTATATCAAATACGTCAATGTGACCAGACGGCGCAGCAATGGCGAGTAGATCAATTATCGGCATGACCTAACTCCACCCTATGTACTGGAACTAGTTCCGTTAACTTTCTGCGCAGCGTAAATGATAGCCGACGCAAGTTATTGTTGAGCGAGTGAACAATGTTATGCTATTGTCATTCATTATCCTCCCACCAAGTAAAATTTTGACTTATCAACATTACTCGCTTAAAAATTTGTCCAGTAGAAGATAATATCGATCAAAATTGAAAAAAATGTTGCTTGCAGCTTGTGGCTCTTCAGTAAAGGATGGTGGTGTAGGTAGAACAGAGGGTTGATAAAATTATCTTTTGAGCCTTCTATCAAGCCAGTTTAGGCGACTCGTTCTGTCAGTTCATTATCAGCACTGTTAAACATAGGATCATCTCCATACTCTCTTTCTTCTTCTCCTTCAGACATTGTATGATGGCCATTAGATTTTTTTGTGCATATGACTGCTTCTGAGTTCTTGAAGCATTGTGGCTACTGCAAACGCTACCGCCTTGCTTTGAAGCCAAAATAGTTTGCCATTTTTTTGAACCTCACGAGCTCGTTGAAATTGGTTAGGTATAGCGTGCTCCTGGCATGAGTGCTTCTTTCATTTTTCTTGCCAACTGTTTGACACTCACTTGCCTACCTCTTTTTCTTAGGCCTTGTTGAATATATCATCTAAGAAAGCTTTTTGTGTGTTAAAAAATGATGAGTTACCCGTGCTTCTCTGATTGCCCAGCCTACTAAAACAAAATATACGCTTAACTTTCAATTTTAAATTAAAAATGGCTAAACTTCGATGCATGCACTAACTTTGGTATCATTTGTAAGCTAAATGGAGAGTATTAATCCTAGAATAGCTCTAGTCAAGGGAGTATCAATAATTCCTCGTTGAAAATTGCAAATAATTGAAAACACACGATGAAAAACACTAAACATGGTGTGCATCAGCTCAGAGCGAAGTTTGTGCTGTGAAGTATCGTCTTCTGTTCTGTTAGTTGTCTTTTCAGTTTCATGTCTTTATCCTCTCCAGTATATTTGAATAAGATAATAATCTTCAGCGTTTAATGACGCTAAAATGATATCTAGCTTATAGTGCTTTTAAAAGGCATCAATATGCAGGCTCGCTATAATTACTATAATCAGCGAGTTTAAATTCTGTAATATCGTCATCAAATGAGATGATGATTACAATTACGTAATCATAGAATAATCATACTTTTACTAAGATAATGTTTTTAAATGGCATAAACTTTAGCTTATCATCCGTTGACGTTTATTTACTAGGGATTGTGAGCTATTTTATCTTTTACGACCCACAACCCATTTTATAAAATCATACTGGTTCCTCAAGACTACTCAATCGCAGTCGCTCCAGATCCCACGTTCATATTTACAACACTGTTTATTAAGTTTCATAGCAATGACGTCGACGGTACCACGCGACCCAGAAAAGAACATGGATTTTTATTATTCAAGTGGTAAATGGAAAAACGTCCTTGGAGCAGATGATGCGGAAACCATTTGCGTTCCTCCATGTCTCGATGTTCTAAAGAGATGGCAGCGGAATGATCTTGATGAAGCTCCGCATTTAGCGCCAAATATTTTGGGTCAAAAAGGAGAAGCGGCATTCATGCAAAAATTTCAAGAGCTGAATATGGGCGGAATATTGGTGTCTGGTTTGGGTACTTGCGATCTTATAGCCAGCCAAGCTGTACCAAAAGAAATCATTGAAGACGGCGAGTGGGATGCCATATTTTTTCACCAATACCGCGGGATTTTTGTAATTGAAGTGAAAGCAACTGAGACCAATGATGAAAACATCATCAAAAAACAACTCGAGAAAGCAAAAACTCAACTACATAGAAACATCAAAAATATAGAGCGATCTTTTCTCTCCTTGTATCGCAAGGAATGCACTTGCATCACTGGAATCATCTGTTTTCCATTTCGAAACGAAAATTGCAAAACTTTTGAAGGCTACCGGGTCATTGATAAATCGAAATTGGATGATCGTGCTACCTTCAAGAAATTCTTTGAACCACAGACAAACGAAACGATGGATGAAGCTTATTTGTTTCATTCATTTGTGGCTGAGTTTGTGTGTTGCCGCTCACAGATCGAGTTCCACTCACAAGCTTATAATGCCATGCAAGTTGCTACTTGGGTTCAGGAGCAAAATATAGCGCGAAATCAAAATCTTTCAAATTTAGTAATTATGCCCGAGAACGGGCCATCTGGGAAAATTATCCTTACCGCACAACAACTTGAAATTGTTGAGTGGAGAGAAAAATGCGTTACAATTCGTGGCGCACCTGGTTCAGGCAAAACGCTCATCCTGATGCAACGCGCTCTAAAAGCCGCCATGGAAAATAAGCCAGGCTCGGTGTTCGTGTTTGTAAATGAAAAGTTAAAAGCAAAATATGAACATTACTTCTTTAAGGAAAGGTACAAAATTTTTAAAGATGATGATGATAACATTGATAGAACGCCAAACGTTCTGACAATAGACAAGATAAGTTTTGCTCAACCGGAAGATGACATATTCTTTGATGAAACGCCTATAGAAGATTTTTATATAAAGAAGATTTTAAGCAGAGTAAATTGCAGCGGTCGCACTACAGTAGTATTTACTGGATTGCATAAGCCTAGCGAAGCAGACGCTTTGTTTCGTCTTTATCGACCAAGACTAAAAGCATTCAAACATTTTGAAATGATGAAAGTGCTCAGAAGTACTGGAAATATCTTTAAAACGTGGGATCATTACTATCCACACGGCATTACAATTGGACACAATATTCATGGAGCTGCAGTAATAAATAACAACTTCGACAGCTTTCAACAAGTTCAAAATGAGATTGCAAATAAAATTACAAATTTGACAAGCACAAATGCGACCAATACCAGTTTACCAGCATTAAAGAATCAGCACATTGCAGTTATTACGTGCGATGATCACGATTCGACTGAGATGAGAAACTATTTTGAAGCGAAAGAAATTAGTTGTGGTCATGTGAACGAGCAAGCTCGCAGGTTACCAGGCACGAGTATTGTGGCCGTTGATGTGTATCTGAATACTCCATCATATGAGTGGCCAATTGTGCTCATAATATTGAAACCAGGCGTCACAAAAGAAGATGTCATGCCGATTGCTGCTTCTCGATGCATTGCAAGTTTAACTATCCTCACATATAAGAAAGGTTGGTGATGCACTTAGGCATTTATTTTTGATTATCTCTTACAGCTTAAGAGCAACATGGTGTCTCGAATAACGTTACTTAAGTAATGTAATTATTACATGATTTTAAGATTTCATGTTTATAGTAATAATAACTGAACTGTCTAATTAAATAAATTATTTCTAAAAAATTTTAAGATGCAAAAAATAACTTAACTGAGGATTTTTTGTTGATAGCTAAATTGTTTACAAAAAAGGAGTCATTGTTACAATCCTTTGTCATTGCTGGGGCGCGGACAGCTCTCTGATTTGGACATTTATCCGACCGGAACAGCTCTCCGACCGGGCAGTTCTCCGACAAATTTTTCCTCCTTTTTTACCCCCCGCACAATTCTCCGACATAATAATTTTTGACTACAATATGCAGCAGCGAGATGCTTGGGTAGTACTGTATCTTGCGAGTGTTGACCCGTTGAGTTCAAATAAGCTACTGACTGCGTAGAACAATACGCGGCAACCAGAAATGTGGCGACATTTTTGAATGAAGCGCGGCAGAAGGTGAGTGCGCGGCAACAATGCGCGGCTAACGGAAGAGTACGCTATATATAAGCATCGAAATGAGAGCAACGGAATCAGTTTCTGAAAAATGCTCGCTTTTTTCTTTATGGCTATCTGCTGTTCTTATACTCTTGATTTGCAAAATATTTCCTATGTAACTTTTTTCTACCGCTGCGCCCTTCTTTGATTAAAAGATAGCTAACCTACAGACAATTGTCAATTTCAGAACAGAATAGTCCAGTCGGAGAAATGACCTAAGTCGGAGATTAGTCCAGTCAGAAAACTGCCCGGTCGCATATTAGCCCGGTCAGAGAATTGCCCGGTCGGAGATTAGTCCTATGTCGGAGAACAGCTCGGTCGGAGATTTGCCCGGCTCCCGTCATTGCTAGCTAAAATTATAGCAACCGCGTCTTCAATCAAAGCATCAGAACCACAGCCGATGGAAGAAGAAATCATCAAAGAGTCAAAGTAAGTGCGTAGTTACACTGTTAGCAGCCAATATTGCTACCCACGATAGAGAAACGAGAATAATCTCGTGACTTTCAATCTCATTTTCAAAAATACTTTTTAATGCATTACACTTAATTTTCGTTTTAATTTTATTTATTACCTAATAATAGCTCAGTGAATATAGTCCCTTTCGATAATTTATACAGGAATTCAAGAACTGCATAAATCATAATAATTCAATGTTATTTAGCCAAACTCCATCAACTTCTTCAACTCTCTTGTCTCAATCAAACATGGAAGATTGGCATAAAAAGCTGGAAACGTAAGTTCTTCGCCAAGCTATGTTTTAAAGTGTATTAGTTTCATCTATTCTACCTCATTAATTTCTCATTTGCTCCATTCATTTTTTTGTTACGAAATATTGCATTTGTCTTTTAGCATTCAGAGTTCATTGAGAAGAATGTATTCGAAAAGCTATCGGAATCTTAATCCTTTCTCATGGCCATATTTCTTTGATATCGAAAGTAAATGGGTTAATATAACGCTAAAACGAGAAGTTGATTCAACAGTCACAGAAGATTATGCCGATTTGCTCAAAAAGGCATTTGCAAAAGCGGAAATGCTGATTATGGAAGGAGATCCAGGTGTTGGGAAATCCTCGCTTTTGCATCGGCTTGCATATGAATGGACGCAGTTACGATTGAGTGACTATGATCTTGTTTTGTATACTGAACTTCGTAAACTACGCGAGCATGAGTTCAAAGACATTAATGAGTTGATAACCCATTACATGAAAGGGTATCTCGAAGAGGAAGATTATGAATTATTTCACAAGTTCATAAATGACACGAGATTGCGCAAAAAGCACAAGATTTTAGTGCTCCTTGATGGATACGACGAATCCGCTTTGGAGAAACAGTGTCAAGAATTAATCGATTACTCTAATAACCCTATCGGCAGAGCGTTACAATTCGATGTTCTTATAACTTCACGAAAAGGATATTTGTCAAAGTTTTGTAACCAAGGACGCTTCACATTTGCCGATATCATTGGATTTACGACCGAATCACAAAGGCAAGAGTATATATCAAAACATTTCAATGCAACAAATGATGTAGAATCATCAGAAAATGCAGCAGCTGTAACACGTCTCTTAAACACAAACGCAAATTTAACAAGCCTTTCAGAAACACCCTTAATGTTGACTTTTATTTGCCTCTTACACAAGAAAACAATTGATGGTACTGAAGTTGAGCTCTACATGAACATCATTTGGTTGACGATAGACAGATATCAAAGAAGTAATCCTAATCTTGATGTTCCCAGTGTTTTTGGATTTGAACACGATACAAGGGACAAGTTTGATGTAATTCAAAACAATTATCAAAATTTTCCTCAACTGCACTTGCTTGGAAAAATGGCCATGCAAGATATATTTAAGACAACGTTTACAGAAACAGATTTGAGCGATTTTCAACTGAAGGATATCTTACAAGAAGTTGGACTCTTAAGGAAAGAAGTCACAAGAGATAGCTCCTACCGCACGAAAACTGAGTATTCATTTCTGCACAGAAGTATTCAAGAATTTATTATGGCACTCACATTCTTCTTTTGCAATGAAGAGCCAAACGAACACTTCTGTTGGCACGTTTTTCAAAGTGGTAGATACTTAGGGTATGGAATAATACAAGTTAGGATAGAGACATTTCTTAACATGATCTACTCACAAGATAACAACATCAGTAAGTCACGGAAAAACATATATTCTCAGTTAGTAAAGCCAAAAACATTGACGTTACCCACATTTCCAATACTTTCACAAGATCGCATAAACGCACTACAATCGCAAAACGATATATCTCATTTAAGTCGCGAATA
This sequence comes from Plectus sambesii, assembly GCA_002796945.1. Classification (NCBI taxonomy): domain Eukaryota; kingdom Metazoa; phylum Nematoda; class Chromadorea; order Plectida; family Plectidae; genus Plectus; species Plectus sambesii. The sequence goes on from NIUQ01003700.1 coordinate 9,392, forward strand.
TAATAAAAAAATGCCCCAATCACAAGAAGAAGCAATAACTATGGTTCAAGATGAAGCTAACCAAGGAGATGCCGTTGCACAATACGTCCTAGGAGTAATGTATTATTTAGGGATAATCAAAACTCAATCACATGAAGATGCTATTAAATGGTTCACAAAATCAGCAGAACAAGGAGAGACAAAAGCGCAATTCGGCCTTGGAGTGATGTATAAAAAAGGACAAGGTGTGCCTCAATCCGATGAGGAAGCTGTCAAATGGTTCACAAAAGCAGCAGAACAAGGAGAGACAAAAGCGCAATTCGGCCTTGGAGTGATGTATGAAAAAGGACAAGGTGTGCCTCAATCCGATGAGGAAGCTGTCAAATGGTACAGAAATTCAGCAGAACAAGGAAATGCAAATGCGCAAGTGAACCTTGGAGTGATGTATAAAAAAGGGCAAGGTGTGCCTCAATCAAACGAGGAAGCTGTCAAATGGTACAGAAATTCAGCAGAACAAGGAAATGCAAATGCGCAAGTGAACCTTGGAGTGATGTATAAAAAAGGGCAAGGTGTGCCTCAATCAAACGAGGAAGCTGTCAAATGGTACAGAAATTCAGCAGAACAAGGAAATGCAAATGCGCAAGTGAACCTTGGAGTGATGTATAAAAAAGGGCAAGGTGTGCCTCAATCCGATGAGGAAGCTATCAAATGGTACAGAAAATCAGCAGAACAAGGAAATGCAAATGCGCAAGTGAACCTTGGAGTGATGTATAGTGAGGGAAGGGGCGTGCCTCAATCAAACGAGGAAGCTGTCGAATGGTACAGAAAATCAGCAGAACAAGGAAATGCAAATGCGCAATTCGGCCTTGGAGTGATGTATGAAAAAGGGCAAGGTGTGCCTCAATCAAACGAGGAAGCTGTCGAATGGTACAGAAAATCAGCAGAACAAGGAAGCGCAGATGCGCAATATAACCTGGGAGTGATGTTTAATAAAGGACAAGGAGTGCCTCTATCAGATGAAGAAGCTGTCGAATGGTTCACAAAAGCAGCAAAGCAAGGAGAGGCAGGTGCACAATATAACCTTGGAAGCATGTATGAAAATGGAGATGGTGTGCGTCAATCATATGAAGAAGCGGTCAAATGGTACAGAAAATCTGCAGAACAAGGAAACGCAGATGCGCAAAATAACCTTGGACAGATGTATGCAAACGGACGAGGTGGGCCTCAGTCAGATAAGGAAGCTGTCAAATGGTACAGAAAATCAGCAGAACAAGGCAATGCAGATGCGCAAAATAACCTGGGAAAGATGTATGAAAATGGAGATGGTGTGCGTCAATCATATGAAGAAGCTGTCAAATGGTACAGAAAATCAGCAGTACAAGGACATACGTATGCGCAAAATAACCTCGGAAAGATGTATGAAAATGGAGAAGGTGTGCGTCAGTCGGGTAAAGAAGCTGTCAAATGGTACAGAAAAGCTGCAGAACAAGGGGATGCAGATGCACAATCAAACTTGGGATATAAGTATCGAAATGGACAAGGTGTGCGTCAATCATATCAAGAAGCTGTCAAATGGTACAGAAAAGCTGCAGAACAAGGGGATGCAGATGCACAATTCAACCTGGGAGAAATGTATGAAAATGGAGAAGGTGTGCGTCAATCAGATGAAGAAGCTGTGAAATGGTATATAAAAGCAGTACTGCAAGGGGATGCAAATGCATATTATAACCTGGCATTATTGTATAAGAATCAACGATTTGTGCCTCAATCAGTTCAAGAAGCTTTCACACGGTACACAGAACCTCCAGAATGGTAAATGTTGGTGTGTAATTTAATCTTAGGGAAGTGTCTGAGAAAGTGCTCAGCGTTTCGAACTGCACAGTGGGTCAAAAGTAAGGTCACTGGAGGTTCCTTTAAAGGATGACAGCGAGACGCCTCTAGCTACATACAACAAACGATATCCCTGGGGTGGGCCTTCATATGGAGGGGGTGCGCGTAAACTGCACCCTCAACATGTACCTGATACAAGCAAAAAATTTGCTTAACCACTTTCCTGAAATTTCACTTTTTTGTTTCCTTAATTGCTGAATATGCGCACTGTGGTGTTCGTGAGTCAGCCGTCATAGGCTACAGTGTGGGAACATCTTATAGGAATGCCCACATTATATGCACGCCGTATAAAAACAGAATTGAATGCAGATGAGCCGCCGGCTTGGGTTAGCACTCTCTCATACAACGGCTCAGTGTGTGTTACGCGTTGTTACCGCTACTGCCTTACGTTAGCTTGCATTCGTTAAGAATAAAGGTTAAACAGACTCCTGCACTACGATACAGAACACGCACAGCGGTCAGAAGCCGCTGAAAAATATTCTTTAGATTGAAACACATCGATTGATTTGCTCAAATCTTCGGGATTTATTGATAAGATTATGAAAGCGGTCTTTATTATCAAAGCACAGCTTATGTGACCATCTTAATCGGTAAAATTCGGATAAAATTGACTATTATTATGCAACCATTAAGCGCTATTTGGTTATTAATGTCTGCAAAAAGAAATCACAAACCAAAAACTTCATAAAAATTAAGAAAAGCGAAAAATATTGATATAAAGTAGTCTCTTTAACTGAGAAAACATGTCGGTCTCTCCGCGAAGTTACCCTAAGAGTATATGGGGAGTACAGCATATAAATCGATGCGTGTCTGACTCGGAGACATTTTTTCAACGGCTTCTGACCGCTACGCGCACTTTCTGCGCTTCAGGAAACGAAAAAAGTGAAACTTCGGGTACCGGCCTCGGCAAATTTTTGTCAGTATCAAGCACGCCTTGAGGGCGGGCTTCCGTTCGCCCCTCAATATAAAGGTCCTCCCTAAGGCTATTCTTCGTGGTATACTGCTTGGCGTGCCTCGTGATCTTTTTTTAAATATCACCCTTGGTTCCTTATTTTTGAGACACTCTGTATTTGCAACGATTAAATATTTTTCCGAATATGGCTAACATCTTTTACAGTGAAACCCGGATATAAAAGCACTCTGGATATAAGAGCTAATTTTCGATTTCCCGTGCGTGCATTGCACTATGCTACAACACAGGAGCCGATCCCGCATAAAAGGGGTACTTTTCGATTTCTCAAGCTTGCTCACTTATCTGGGTTTCACTGTATCAAGCCTGAGCAGGAACGGGCTCGAATATGGCTCGTAGTTGCCACACGCTTGAAGGATTATGACATTTACAGTATAAATTTTTCAGTCTGTTCGCGTACAGTTACTCTATTCTTTAAACATGTGTTATCGGCTATCTAATGGTATATGTGCATGAAAAGAGTAATTACGCTGGTGGTAGTTAAGTCCACGCAGGTGTGTCATAGAGCATGGTTGGTCGCGTGAGCTCGATCAAATCGTGGCGATTCCATATCGCCCTACTCCTAAGCGCCATTAAACCGGTAGCGACGGCAAGCGCCGTTAGCAACTCGCTATAGTCGATGACGCCAGTGGTGGCGTTACTGCGGTTGCGCGGTGACCCGCTATGGTGAAAACCAGTAATCAGTAGCGTTTCGCAGCTCACAATAACCAGTCGCGTTACAAGTTCAACTCGCAAGACCAACAGACGCAGGTATGTGAGCGGGTACGATCGTTCTCGTAAGCTCAAGTCATCTGCGGCGATTCCTAGCTCGTTTTTCATTCTAACTGTATGTATCCACAGTGTCTCTCTCTCATCCCTCCTCTCCATTATGTAATCGCTAATCTCGTTGATAAGATACCGACTCAAAACTTTATTTTTCCTTTGTTGGAAGAAGTGCATTAGCGTTTTCCCGTTGGTTGGGGAGATGTGAGCTAAAGTGATGGAGCATTTTTTGCTAGATTCACAATGTTCTCGAATCAGCAGAGCCCATAATTTGCTTTCCACCAAGTGGAAATAGTGTTGTTGATGTTTTAGCCCTGGTCGTTTAATGGTGAGATCCTGGTCTTTAGAGTAAAATCTTATTGCCGGCTTATCAATAAATTAAAGGAGAGATAACTAAAGCCGAAAAACCCGACCCAGTCGGTCCAGGAAACTGCTCAGCCACTTTGCGATTTACCTACACGGCCAGATCATCTTCTCTGATGAAGAGAACTTCTTGGTACAACAATAACTGAATTTTAACACATTCACGACCGCGCGTGTATTCAGAAAACTGCCGCGTGGGACCGCGGCGTTTTTTTACACAGCGCGTGTGTGCTGATTTGATGATTGATTTGATGACGATTTTCATCTTCTATACAAGCACTGCATCATCGTGCATAACCGATCATGCACTCGGTCCGAAATGGCAGTCACCGCGTGCATGACCGGTCATGCATATTGTCGTGAATGTGTTAAATTTGATAGAGCATAACCAAGAAGAGCTGCTTCAATGACTCTACTACCGGAAGGGTTCATTATACATAGAAATCTCTCGCGATAATGATGCGGGGTGAAATAACCTTAATTATCTAACAAAATGTGAATAACTGAACCAGTCACATATTCACCAGACTACAATAGGATTGTCGATTGTTGTCGTGTCGTATCGATCATTAAGAGTTGTATTGATATCTGGCGCGCAGCAATTTTTATATAAAAGCGAGAAATACGTCAATGTGACCAGACGGCGCGACGATGGAGAGAGGATCAGTTACCGACATGAGCTAACTCCATCCTCTGTACTGAAACTAGTTCCGTTAACTTTCTGCGCAGCGCAAATGAGAGCCGACGCAAGTTTGGGGCATAATCGATGCGCGAGTGAGCAATGTTATGCAATTGTTATGCATAATCCTCCCACCAAGTAAAATTTTGACCTCGCAAAATTACTCGCTTAAAAATTTGTCCAGTAGAATATAATATCGATCAAAATTATGAAAAATGTTGTTTACGGCATTTGGCTCTACAGTAGACCATGGCGTTGAAGGTAGGACAGAGGGTTTATCTGAATAATCTGTTTCGCTTTCTATAATGCCATTTTAGGCTACTAATTCAGTCAACTTATCATCGGCATTGTAAACACAGGTCCATACGTATGCTTTCCTCCTTCTTCTTTAGAAATTGCATGTTGTACGTCAAATGTTGTTGCGTAAAAGGCTGCGTCTCGGTTGTCGAAGTATTGTTACAGCTCCTTACGCGTCCGCCTTGCTTTGAGGTTGATATAGTGAACAATTTGTTTGAAGTTCAAAAGCTCGTTCAAATTGATTAGGTATCCCGTTCTTTGTTCCTGGACAAATACTTTTCTCCCTTTGTCTTGCCTCCTGTTTAACATTCACTTTCTTGTTCCTTTTTCTTACACCAAGTTCAAATACGTCGTCTAAGAAAGCATTCTGTTTGCTCAGAAACTGGTGATTTACTCGTACTTCTTTCTTTGCTCAGCCTATTAAAAAAATATAAGCTTGATATTCAATTGTAACTCAGAAATGGCAAAAAATTCCATGTTAGCACTAACTCAGGTATTATTTAAAAGCTCAGAAGTAGAGTATGAATTTTAGAATATTTCTAGTTAAAGGTGCCTCAATAATTTTTTGTTGAAAATGCAAAAAAAATGAAAACATACGATGAAAACCTTAAACTTGGCGTCCACCATCTTCGAGCTAAATTTGGATTGTGAAGAATCTTCTATCCTGTTAACTATCATTTCTGTTTCATAATTCTGTTCTATCCGGTATATCGATAGCAGAAACAACTACATAACACAGTGGTTCATAGTGAGAGTGAGACAGCTTGGGTGACCCGACTGTGTCCCCCAAAGGTATAGCAAGCGAGTGAAGTTTCTATGAGTTTAATGAAAGCGTGCCGCAAGAGATGTTATAATGATTCTTTGCATGTGTCATGAAACGGCGTCGTGACCGCAATCAATTATCGGCTTTTAACGCGCCGTCGGACCTCGTCAGGGAGAAAAGCTTAGTTAGATTCGTACAGCTATCTAACATTATTGGTTAATTAATCGCCTTCGCGATCATTAGAACCCCGTGCCTGTGAGATTTCCATACCGTTATGATGCCTTTAAAAAACCCAGCTTTAGCTAGCATCATTTTCCAATCTGTGCGCTTTTTCAAATTTCTCCCATTATTTTCTCTCAAATAGTAAGATACATATAAATGTTAAATATGATGTCATTTTCAAAATATTCTCGTCTTTATTTAGGGTTTAGTTTAGATTAGTTTAGGTTAAATAAGGCGGAGACTTACAGTACAAGCTGCGTCTCATGACCATCGTATTTCGTCATTGCCTATTCTTTTCTTTTTTGCATCGTGTGCGTTGATAAGTCTATGTTTTTCTGCGTCTTAACATTTAAAATTGTAACCCTTTTGAGCAGTTTATGCTCTTCATTGTTTCCACATATTAATTGCAGGATTCAGCAACTGACTTACACTGAGGGGCAAAACCGTTCGGATGTTTGAAAGTTTTTGCTATGAGATCATTTATTTGGACAACGGCTGATCAGAATTTCTTGATCTGGTGCTTATTTTGTAGCCCAGACATTCCTCTATATGCCTGTGAAGTTTCATTTGAATCGGTCAACTGGTTATCGAGATATCTTAACTCAAAGCAGAAGCTTGCATTCGAACGGTTTCGCCCAGCTAAAGTCAAAATATCGTAAGTACCAGATGTTTTTTGATGCACAATGTAAAAAATTTACTCCAAGGTATTTTGATCTGAAATTTCCGAAAATGACGTCAGAATTTCGAAAAAAAATTTTCCTGATCAGTTATAGGCATGTGAAGTGTTAAGCATTTTGTAGGCATTTACAGCTTTTGACATGCTGGTACTAAAACTTGTTCTGAACACCCGCAAAAATTATACCACTTTTGAAAGCTCTACACCAGGGGTCTCTAAAGATATCGTGGATACGGCTCAAACAGGCCTCTGCGGGGAGTTATGAAAGAAACTTTTGAATATGGACCAGAATACGTGTAAATTTAGCATCTCTCACTTATTTCTTTCGTAGTTCCCCGCAGAGGCCTATTTGAGCAGATTCCACGATATCTTTAGAGACCCCTGGTGTAGAGCTTTCAAAAGTGGTAC
>NIUQ01003701.1:0-16383 GCA_002796945.1 Plectus sambesii
GGCCGATGCGACCAAAACGATCCCATCGCCGTCCGACCCGCCCTCTTCCATTGGCCGTCCGCGCATCCTTCGCCCCGCCCCCACCCCATGCCGCACGTCGTCCCTCATCTATTATTGTTGCCCAGACTGAACAAGACCGATTCTCCAAAATACTTGATGTAATGCGACCAAGTCGTCTCCGTGTTGCATCTTTCACCTCAATCCACATCAACACTTGCTTCGATTGATGATGCTATCTGTATATCAACTTAATGATAAACACTTTATAACGCAACTTCAATGTGCTGTAATCGTCCATCATCGCTATCGTAATATCACTATCGTAGCATCGCTATCGTGACGTCGCTAAATGTCCGATTCAAGGAAAAATGCGTTCTGGTCATTTGTGAGTGACCGCGCTGCCTGAAAGACAAGACGAAAACCAACACAGACAGGTTGCGAGAGGGGGTAATCTGGTTAGCGACGCGAATGATTGTCAGCCTTAGTGGCATGTGTGCGGTCGGCGGCGGCAATTAGCGCGCGACGAGCGCTCTTCGCATTGTGCGCGCGAGGAGGGGCCAACAAGGCGCGAAAATGAACTAATCGACCGTTTGGCTGACCACGCGGCAGGTGTCAAAGTGCTGACAATTACTCGCCGCGCCGCTCGAATATTGTCTCCGTCCAGACGTCAAGTGGCCGTCAAATAAAACACCCTTGTGTCGCATCTTTCATTCACGCTCATCGCATTCAGAGCACAATCGACTCAGTCTTCTGAGCGGATTAGCATTTCTTTATTTATCTACAGTAATCTTCTGATATCTGTCATCGTCGAACACATACATACATTCCATCCATCATATTACAATAGGGATACAATACCATCGGAACCGGGAAAGTCGGGAAGGTTTAATTCGTACTTCTGTGCCAAAGTAGACGGTATGAATCGACCGCCGAGAAAGTGATGGCGACCACGAAAGTGGACGGCGCACTTTTTGGGCGCCGTCAACGAGATGAGGCAGTCGGGGATAACGGCGGCGCCAGACTTGGGCGGGCCAGTCTCAACGTCCCAGCCTAAAAGAGCAATGAGAGAATGAATAAGCAGAACGAACAAACGACTGCGACAACTAACCAGAGGGGATGTCAATACAGGCAACTGGCGATTTGACTTGTTGCAACTTGTGGAGGACGTCGTCGAATGGTTCTCGAATCGGCGGCTTGAAGCTAAAGCCGAAGATGGCGTCGACGATTAGTCCGAAGGAGTGGGAAATCTGCTGGGCGTCGGGTAGGTACGACAAGTAGGGAATGTCCAATGCTTCCGTCTGCGTCACCAGTCGCTTCATCAACTCGGAAGACGACCGTTTCGGGTAGAACACCGATGGATAGTAGCCCTAAAAAGGAGCGTATAACATGAAGGGCATAAAAAAGAAGTGTATTAAACAGCGATTAAGGGAAAAACTTACAAACATGCTGAGGTGTCTGGCGCACACGAGTCCATCGCCGCCGTTGTTGCCCGGCCCGCACACGACGAGCACCGCGCCCTTGTTCGGTAGCTGCTCGACGGGGTAGACGCGCTCAATGACCTGTGCGCAGCTCAACCCGGCCAGCTCCATCAGCTGATCCACTGAGAATTGGTACTCGCTGAACAGCTCCTTGTCGATTTCAATTGCCTCTTCCTGGCTACAAAAAACGCTCATTGAGCAGACGTTGCAAGCGAATTACTAATCGGGTCGACGGCAGCCATGTATCGTTTAGCGAAGCGCTTGTTCTTGGGCTTATCTTTCTCCGGTTCAGGTGCTGGCGAGTTTAGCAAGCCGTAGCTAACAAATCCGCCCGAAATAAGAGCGCGGAAAAGTTCTCGAAACATGTGCATCGTGAGACAAAGAGATAATAGTGGGAAAGAGAACGATAGATGGCTCCGCACGATCCCATCACCAATATACAAACCCAATTTTCGAGCATTTAGCAGCGGTATTTAGTGAGCGGTGTTTCAAATAGGGCGACTGAGGCGTGTAACTGCTTCGCCTGCCCGCCCCGGACAGGCCGAACGCCACGCGGAATAGAGAGAGTCGGGGCGCTGCGACAGCGGGATTGTGGGGGATGGCATCAACGGACGCGCGTCTTCTTCGCTGCATCTTTGCTAGCCGGCGCCGACGCTTAACGACCAAACTGACTCGGAAGCGCTAGCTACTGCTGCACTGCGGCTCCCTCCTCAGCGCGCGGTTTCTTTCCTTACTGCGCCGATAATTGTCCATCGATTCCACCTCACTTATACTCACGGCCACGTACAAATCGACTATTCTCCTGTGAATCGCCGCAAAGATAGAGAACAGCTGATGGAGAATGACTAGCCGTCGCGGCCCGTTACTTAATCGGTCGACTCCCTGGCAACTGCCAATGTCCGAAGTTAGCTCAGAATCGCAAGAATCAAGCAGAGTTAATTGCCGATTGCAGTTTTTTCACATAATTAGCAAGATAATGCGTTATTATCAATCATACATGACGCATTCTTCATTAATTATGTGCGAATTTGGCTCTGGGCCATTGAGGTGTGTGCACATTTTTCAAGGTAGTGTTCGTAAAGCGACAGATGACAACTGGCAGCAGCGCGCCCAGAAGCTAATGGAAAGCGGCAAATGTGGCTAATGGGGGGTAATGAGTCCAACTTACCCGAGCAACTTGACCGACGATGGAGCGGTGCCCGAAGTGGATGTCATTCTTTTTGCTGCTTCTAAGAATAGCTTGAGCTGACGGTGAAATTGCTTGGAGTGGCGAAAGTACCTTGGCAACAGCATCAAAACTTGTACAACTGCAATATTATCACCGAGCGAACGATAACAACTCTGAATACTCAAACATTGCGAACACACAATATACCGTAACCAGTTTGTTGATTTCTGTCCGGATTGTAATGGCTTGTAACGTAATTCAAATTAAGGTGCGGGAAAAGTTGCCATACTCGAGAGTCAATTTTAAAGTATTCCTCTCCGTCAACCAAATTATAATTAGAAGTCGTTGCTTGGGTTCAACTTCGCGCCAACTGTGGCGTGCGCCGCATAAAACAGCTATTCTCGCAGCCGAAATAAAGCAGTTGGAGACGAGAAGGGGGCGGAAACGATGGCTGACGACTGTCGATCCGATGACTTCATCAAGGTGTCGGTTCGCGTTCGTCCGCCAGCAGAGATATTGACCGGGGGAGGAAAGCTATGTGTCACGACGGGCAATGATGGACGATCCGTCTGTCTGCTGCAACCAAACTATGAAGAACGCGTCTTTTCCTTTGATGCCGTCTTCAATGAGCAGACTACTCAGGTATTGTAGTCTTTCAATGTGATTCGTCACTCTTGAATCAAAATTAGTCAACTTTGCCTTTGCGTTGGACTAAAACATTAGATTGAAGAAATTAAAGTTAAAATAATCGAATATATCCTTGACGAAATTGAATGCACTATCGCGTTAGATACCTCTTTAAGATATCATACAAATAGTAAATTGATAGTGAATGTTTGTTGAACAGTTGTGTGTGATACGTAAGTTTTTGCAATTTTTTGAACGCAAGGACATAGTGGTTTAATAATTCACAAATTGCTTCTAGGAGGCCGTATTTTCTTCCATCGGCAAACGTATCATCGAGGGATGCGTCGACGGCTACAACGGAACAATTTTCGCATAGTATGTGGAGAATGCATAGGACTGCTATAGCTTAAGTGTGCTGATTTAGCGGTCAAACTGGTTCGGGCAAGACGTTTACGATGCTTGGACCAGCGGGAGAAGAGAGCGGATTGGACCAGGGACGCCGAGGACTGATTCCACGCGGCATAGAATATCTCTTTTCTCTGCTTGAGCGAAAGCGAGAAGTGGTAAGTTTCTTAATCTTCTTTCTGTATTTTCTTCCCATTATTTCTGTGGACTGTTTTAAATCTCAATTGGTCATTTCAGCGCGGCGATGCATTCAAATACTTGTGCAAGTGCTCTTTCGTCGAGTTGTACAACGAACGTCTTTACGATCTCCTCGTTTCTTCTGCGTCATCGCAGCTCAAATTGCGCGTCGACATGCAGCGTGGCGTTTTCGTCGAAGGCGCCATCGAAGAGATTGTCTCGTCGTCGTCCGAGGTCCACAAAGTGAGCGAGACCTTTGCACTTTTCTTTCCATCGTTTCGCAAATTGTCCGTTTGGTAAAGGGGATATGCGTGACTCCTTTAGCTGTGACGAATGTAAGCTGTATTCAACCGCGTATGACAAGCCGACTGCGAATTGTGTCCATTTGAGGCATAATTAGCTCATCGCTAAGTAGCGTTGTCATAATTTGCTAATGACAATCAAAGCTCGTTACCCAGAGCTAAGATTAACCACAGTTGCTCTGTAAGTAATCTATGAAACGATTGTGAAGCATATCGCTGACTCTGCAAAAACTGATATCACTCGATTTTGTGAAACGATCTTATGACCAAGTTAATAGTCCAAAAGCGATAATACAACGTTGCCAGGTGCTACAAGCTGGCTGGATGAATCGGCGAATAGGCGAAACGAAAATGAATCGGGAAAGTTCGCGCAGTCACGCCGTCTTCATGCTGGAGATAGAAACTCAGGTTAGTGGGAGGGGATCTTTAGCATTCATTCATTTTTTTAAATGCTTACCCTTTTAGGACATGGACGGCGATCTGGTGAATCACAAAGTGGCTCGACTGAACCTCGTCGATTTGGCGGGAAGCGAACGGCAGAAGGACGCGCAGTCGGAAGGCAACACCCTCAAGGTGTTGTTTATTGTGGCCAATTTTATAAAACTAATGTAATTAAAATAACATTATATTTACATTAGTTTTATGAGCTCGGTATCTGTTGTCACGTCGTACCCGAACGAGGATGTGATTTTCAGGAAGCCAACTCGATCAACAAGTCGCTGTCGTTTTTGGGCCGCGTCATTCGCACCTTGTCGCGCAGGGTCAGCCCCGGCCAGCCGCCCGTCTTCGTCCCCTACCGCGACTCCCAGCTCACCTATCTGCTCAAGGACTCGCTCGGAGGCAATGCGCGCACCGCAGTCGTCGCCAACATTCATCAGAATCTCAGGTCAGCAACGACTGTGCTCATCAGGCGTTTTTGTCCATATTGCTGACGGATGACTCTGAACAGCTGATATTGACCCGTCTTGCTCACGCTTGATAAAAAAGTGCAGAAAAGAACTTTTTGTCTAATTCTATTCTTAATTCTTAATTGTACCTTCTGCCAGTCACGAAACACGGAAATCGCCGATTCGATTGAACTTCTCGCAAACTGTTGTTAATATTTGAAGATTCTTCGAAGAGACATTGTCGACGCTGAAGTTTGCGGAAGAGGTGAAGAAGGTGCGGAACAAGGCGGTGGTGAATGAGAACGTGTCGGGTGAGAATGTGGCCGCTCTGCTGCGGGAAATCCAGCGGATGAAAGAAGAACTCCGACTGCTCAGAGACTGCTCGCCGCGCGCGAACATCACCAGTACTCATCGCTATTAATTATTCGGTTGACGATTTAATCTCGCATTTTTACAGACGAGCTGCCTCCCTTTGACATGGACATTTCCGCCTCGAGTTCCTCCGATCAGTGGCACGAGCGGTACAAAGAGGCTGCCAATGAGGTCGTCAAATGCTACGCTGAGAACGAGGTATATTCGCCATCGCCAGTTATTCTCAAACTCTTCCTCGCAACCCCGCATGAGACCTCTTTCAGAAGCTGAAGAATCGCTTGAAGCAATGGAAAGAGTACTCCGGCCAACAGTGTTCTCAGGTGCTCAGCCTGCGGATGCAGTTGCGCTTTCGAGAAGATTCTATCAAGACTCTGAAGGCGTCGCTCAACGAGAAGAACATCGACACCAAGCACCTCGATGAGATGACGGTACTTCCGCGAATGCCTCGATCACTTCCAAATATGATTTTTGGACTTTTTCAGCGCCATTTGCAAGAGGAAATTGACAGCTTGAAGGCGCAGCTGGAACAGCGAGACAAACATCAACGAAAGCCGTCCGACGATGACGTCGAGTCGAGCGACCACGGGCGTGCCGAAGCGTTCCGCAAGCGACTCAGCGCTCAAGCGTCTGACCGGCAGCCGGCGTCCGTATTCGAATCGCCATCTACCGACTCTGAGCTTGTGATTCGGCGACTTCGCGATGACCTCGCTGGCGTACGTTCTCTTTCATCGCATAGCCTTCCTTATTGCACTATTTTTCAACGTAAAAATTTGTTAACTTTGCACTCAATTTCATCGTTTTTGCATTCAGTTCTCACTCGCGTGTGACAAAATTGAATGAGTTAAATGGTATGTAAAAATTCATATTTTACGACGGATGATTTATTTGGATCACCTAATTCGGCGAAAGTCGCAAATAAATCAACTGATTGTTGAATATTGGCAATTGCTTCAGGCAAAAAGCGAAACCGCTCGCTTGCAACAGGAGACGCATGAAAAGGACGAGCGCCATCGCCGCGAGATCGAGCGGCTGCAGCGTGTCATTGAGGACGGCGAAATCGCGCGCAAGGCGCTCAATGTCCGTCGCGAACAGATGAACATTGTCCATGATGTCACTATCAAGGTACTTACCGACTTTTCTTGAATATTTTTATACGGCGAAGTTTCTTTAAAGAATATCGATTCAGTGGTCAATCACTAAAATGTATTGAGCGATTTGTAATGTATATATTCAAAAATTCATCTAAGGAATTAGTGCAAATTTAAGACATTCTTTATGCTCTTCCTCCCGCTATGTGAAGGCTTTAAAAACTAATTGCACGTCGGACATCTTTTCCAAGAATGCCCTTTTGGCAGATATATTGAGGCGCGTAAGTAGCCAGTAGAAACCGTGGCGCTTGTAGGCAATGACACCGCCGCGAGTGGCGGCCTTGCAGCAGCAGACGCCGATGAGCAAGAAGGAGCGACGTCGGACGCGGTTCACACCGGGCACGGGCAGCACCGAAGCGGTGCATGCTTCGGCGGCCCGTCGCAGCATTGTGCGTCCGCTCCTTTTCTCCGAAGAAGACGACCTCCCCGCCGAGCAGACAATGCCCGCCTTGCCTTTGGACGATCTTTACGTGAGCGCGCTTCTTTCATTACTCGAATATTGTTTTGATGCTAAAATCAAAACGACGCGAGCGCCAAGTTCTTGCAGGCAGCCAATCAGGAGTTGGAGGCGAGGTTGGAGAAGGAAGAGCGGGAACACATGCGTCTCGAACTCGACGTCAACCGCCTCGATCAGCTCATCAATGAGCGCAACCTTTACATTGACAAGATGGAACGAGAGGTCAAAACCCGTGAGGCCGACTTGTGTCAGCAGATCGCCGACCTTCAGCAACGACACGACCAAATCGACGCTCGCTTCCGCGGTATGCTACTGAACTTGAAATACCGTAGTTCTTCCAATAAATGTCCTGGACAATTACCATTTCAACCTAGGCTTTAAGGGAGTGTGTATTGGAAGAACTACGGTACGTGCAAAATTTTGAAGCGGCTAGAGCGAAAGTGATCGCTCTAAATCAGGCAAACCGCTTTAAGAATTACTATTTAATGCATGCATAAATCAGGAATCGACTAAGATTCTTGACTAAAAAGGTATCTAGCCACGAAAAGTGACGCCTTGAGCTTGTTTGGTGCGGCTAAGGTGTATAGCTTGCCATCTTATTACAAATCGAAATTTTCGAGCATACTCTATCCTCATAGAGTCTATTATTCTTCATATATCAGTGACTATATTTCAGCGCAAAGCAAAGACCTGACTGAAACGAAGAGCGAGCTGAGCCATCTGAAGACGGAGCGCGCGCGACTCGACAAAGAATTGCGAGCGAATGAAATCGAGTTCGGAGAGCTGCGCAATATGGTATGGATTGTGCGCCGCGTGACGAGGACATAATATTTAAACGACCGAATGGCATCCTGATTTTCAGTGCGACGCTCGCGAGCGCGCTTGGCAAGAACTGAGCGAGCTGTTGGCGACGTCGGAGGAGGAGAATGTCGCCTTGCGATCCAAGGTGGAGACACTGCAGGTGCTGCTAGAAGAGCAAGCGGATCGGCCTTCGGAATTCTCGGGCATGGTGGAGCCGTCACTACGAGAATGTCGACCTTCGCTGCCCAAGGCGCGTGTCGATCGGAAGGTGAGGATTTGCTCTTCCTAGGGAGATTATGATGCGATTGATCGCGTGTATTGATAATACAATGCTCAAATAACTGCTCAGATGATAACGCCGTTCTTTATAGCGCTCCTCGTCCATCTCCGTCGATGTCAACGCCCTCCAGCGCAAAGTCTCCCAGCTCACCGAAAAGTCGAAAGACTTTGACATTCTAATGGTATATCACCATCAAATCACAGATTTTGTCGCGGCTGCACTCTGCGCGCTTTTTAGGAGGAGTGCGCGAAGATGCGCGAAGAGCAGTGCCGCTTGATGGCAAAGTACGAGAATGTCAAAGCCGACTGCGAGAGCGCTCTGGCCGAGCGCGCCATGGCGCTCAGCGATATCGCCAAGTACGAGAAGGACTCCGAGCGCGTCGCTGCGCAGCAGGCCGCCCAACACGCCAAACTCAACGACAAGGTCTGTAACTTATTCATTTTCATTGCAATCTGCTTCTGATGAGGAGCGTCTTCAGATCACCGACCTCGAGCGCCGCTTGGTCAGAGAGGCTGAATTAGCCGCCGAACGTCAGAATGTTGCAGACGTCGAAATCGACCGGTTGAAGTTCGAGATCGACGAGCTTCAGACCGAACGAGCCGAATTGCAAGCTCGGGTGAGTAGGGCTGAGGTGTAACGATCCCTACAGTACGATTCCTAATTCCTGAAATACCGCTCTTATGATCCTATTCTGATTCTAAATATCGGTACTGGAATCGGGCGCAATTATCCGCGTTGAAGCATTCTGGAATGGCGATCGTTACCACCTCTAATGTTTGGCGAGGATCGAATTGGCATGTTACGTTCTCCTTGCAGTTGGCTGCGGCGAAGAAGCAGGATGCGTTGACGTCGGGGGCAGCGAGCGTGGGACGGGTGACCCGCAGCATGGCGAAGACCGACGCGCACGTTCAGGCGCTCGTCGACCAGATGGCCGAGCAGGACGAAATCATTGCCTCTCTGCAGTCGACGCGCGATCAGCAAAACGCCAAGATGGCGCTTCTCGAGGTTGGAAATTTCTATTATATTCGCTGTCTTGTTGTCTTTTCGCTACTTTCGGCTACCATCTTTGATTAACACTTCCTGAGTAGAGGGGTTATTTAGGCCTCTGCAGACTATTTTCTGTGGGCTTTGCGCAAACTGCGATGAATTCTTGGTAATAAATTGGAAAGATCTTTAAACTATATTAGATGAGCTTACGGAGTTTACACTATTACCTGCTATTGAATAACCAGCAATTGATGAGTTAGTTATCGGTGCAAATGAATAAATCTGTTTTCTATTGAAGGCGGAACTGGCACGAGTCACGAGCGAAGCAGAAGTGAAGCGCGAATCAGCCGTATCAGAACAAGTGAACAAATATCAGCAGAAAATCGATCAATTTCAACAAGAGTAAGCGACCTTCACTTTTAGCATTATTATTGGTTTAAAATATGCCCTGTATCAGGTTCAACGTCAAGACAGAAACCCTGCAAGCGGCACAAAACAGGATGACTCTTGCCGAGCAAGAGCGGGTAAAAGCAGAAAAAATGCTGCAAAAACTGAAAGAACAGAACAACTCGCTTGTTAGTCGGCTGGAGACCTCGGAGAAGCACTGCGAACAGCTGAAGGAAACGGCAGCTCGGTAGGGTCATTTGCACACAGTGATATTCGTCTGTATTGATCCTTGGGGTGGCCGGCACATTTTTATCGGTGTAAGCGAACGTCATTCTGTGAGAAGATACGCTTTGGGATCGGCCAAACCGGCACTGAACCGTTATCGGTTGCATTGATGATTTATTCGGCTTGCAGATTGGAGGCGCTGGAGAAGCGCTCTTTCGAGGAGCAGAATAGACTGCGCTCAGATATGGAGTCGCTGCGCGAAGAGAAACTCAACCTGAACAATGTATCCAATACAACTTTCTTTTGATGCGCAAACAGACACTTGTTCCCCTTCAGACCATTGCCGAACTTCGCCGCCGCATCGACGAGGAGGCCGAGGAGAGTGCACGACTGGCCAGCCACGCCAATCAACGCCAGAAGATCCACTACGTCAACGACCTCCGCATTCGTTTCGCCGACCAGGAGAAGCTCCTCGATGAGGCGATGAGAGAAAGGGCTAAGCTGGAAAAGGTTCGTACTTTTTTCTGTCTTTTTATCCATCAATTCTGCTCCTTTTATAGCAGTTTTATTGTATTCACAGTTCTCTCGTAAGAATTAGAAGGTCCGCGTCGGTGCAGTTGAGGCTCAATGGGATGTGCTTATTTTGTGATCAACTTGCTAACAATCTACTAATGTAAAAGAGCGGTCGAAATGCAACCGCGTGACGGATCAAATGAATCTTAGTCGATTACTGTGACACAATTTTTCCACTTTTAGGAGTTGGCCGCTTTGAAATTGGGCGAACCGCCAAAGACCCGTGGCGAAAAGGTGAGGCTACTGCGCGCCGCCAGCGGTTCCCACGCCAGTCTCGCTTCGAACAACTCGGCGGATGGCAAGGAAAATGTCCTTCCGAAACCGCGCAAATAATCCTCATCCCTTCTTCAATGTTCACTTGCTCTTCACGTGCCTGTAAAGCCTGAATACGCCTGGAAATAAGTCAACTTTGGTCACTTCATTCAAAATGACCAAATTTCTGTTTATACGTTTGGCCGTTAAAATGACCAATTTAGCGTGCAATCTGGTCAAACGTATAAATGGAACATTTGGTAATTTTGAAGTTGACGCGCTCATTTGTTTTATTTGCGCGCTGTTTATACGTTTGGCCGCATAAAGTGACGATAGTGAACTTTCGGTCATTTTTGAATCAAAACAATATTGATAGAAAACGTTTCGACCAAAGCGACGCGTGCGTCCAAATGAACGACCGATCATTATTGCTGTTCAGATTGAAATTGGGAATGAATAATTTTGGTCAAAAGGAACGGCGTCATTTGTGCGAACGTATAAGGCACTTTCAATTGCTCTTCTCGCCATTCTTCAATGTCCACTGTTGCTTCCTTTGTGTGATATTGTGTCTGATCGTGCTGCACCGACCTTCCCACTGCACCTCAACGTTTAATTATAATCGCGACTTTTATGCTTCGACTACAATTTTATGCGTTTATTCGCCACTCTCTCTATCATATTTTGCACTTTGGTCGTCTGACTTTGCGTTCAAATTGAGTTTTTTGTTTGTCGATTGAAAAAATAATTCTTCGTCGCTTACGATCGTTGCACATTGGCCACGGAACAATGGCGCGATGGTTTGAATAGCAGCGCCGTCGTTGACATATCGCTCTTATCGCAGAGACACACGCTTTAAGTTGGCAGTTGACGTGGCATCTTTGCGGTGACCGCTATACGATTCACGTGCATCGTGCATGCTTTCTGCATTTGCATGCATTTGGCCAATAAGAGCTTTCTGAACCTCGCCAAGGTTGACGTCCTAGTACAGTCTCCTTCAAATGTAATCTATTTTTTGACTTGCTAATCATCAGTCGCATTCAATGCGCTGTGCAAATCCTTGATTGCATCGAAAGATCCCAAACAAGCTTGCGTTTTCGTTCAGAACTGCACGGGTCGCCGCGGACTTTGACCAGCGTGCTGCTGAGAGGGGAACGCCACGACGATAGGGTGACCGTTTTTGTCGTTAACAGCGCCCGATAAGGAAGCACGCCATGCCAGCAGTGGTACGATTGTTGATCAAGCACTAATTGCTCAGACAAAAGTTGTCTTAGTGTCTGTCTGGTTTGGCGGTGCAGTCGGTGCGCTTGACTTCTCTGCAGCGGCGCCATGTACTCGGAAGACACCGACAACAGCTGGGCTCCGCCCGCTTCCGATGCCGAGGACTCACGCGACTCTTTCGATTCGAATGATATTGAGATCGACGGCTGGTCCAAGACAGTCTTCCCCAAAGAGACCTTCCACGACGGCGTACCCGAAGACTATAATCAGTCGTCGTCGACCATTTCACGGCTGGGCGACACGCACCAGGTTGCAGAAGCTGCTCAAATATCTAAATCTGATGGTAATTGGGGTCGTTTGCAGAAGCTACAGCAGCAGCAGCCATGCCTTCGAATTACGCGGCAGCCGGAAGACCAACACCGAGCTCGCTACTTGTCGGAGGGCAGTCGAGGCGCCATCAAAGATCGCTCAGGAGCGTCTCATTGTACAATTCAAGTGCGTGACACCAGTGGTCAACTGATCGTTCGCATGCAGCAGCGTCAACTTGCAGATGGTCGGCTATAGTCGGCCGACGCGACTGGAGATCTTCGCTGGAACTGGAGCTGGACAAGTGGCGCCTCATCCGCTCTATCGTACCATTCCCGTGACGGGCAAGGGTGGCGCCAGCCTGACGACGCCGTGCCGCGAAGTCATCTCCGCGGACGGAATCGCCTGCCTGGAAGTCACTCTGAGACCCGAGTTCGGCATGAGCGCCGTGTTCGTCTCTTACTTTCGTCCCACTCCAACATGAATCAAATCGGCTGCATTTTAGACTTGACTGCGTCGGCATCCTCAAGATCTGCACGTACAATGTCAAGCGACGACTTCCGAAGGGACCGAAAAACTCTAGCGTTCGACTCGTCTTCCGAGCAACGATTCCCAATCCGACATGTCACACACAACCTCTTGTTATCCAGACCGAATCGGAGCCGATTGTTTGTGGTGCGCTCTTAGCGAGGAGCAATTTGCTCATCTTATTCGGTGGACATTTCAGTGCAACAGCTCGGCTTGCCCGAAGTGCTCAAGATGTCGTTACAGTCGGCGACTTGCCGAGGCGGCGTCGACCTCTTTATCATAGGTCGCAATTTCGATCGCAACACCTCCGTCGTGTTCCGCGAGTATAAAGAAGGTCGAGTCATCTTTTCAAATACTTCTGTTTGTTATGCAGCGCTGTTTCAGATGGCAAGCTAGCGTGGAGTGCCGAAGCCACGATGGATAAACGCCTACTGCATCAGGTGTGTCTCAACGCTTATGGGCACCTTATCTAATGGTATATTTTAGTGCCACTTGGTGTGCTCACTGCCCACTTACCGAGATCTCTCACTGAGCGCTCCGGTCGAAGTATCGATGACTCTCAAGTGCGGCCGCAAGTCAAGCCATCCACTTCCTTTTTATTACATTCCTGGTACATTTTATTTCCATTATGTTGAAGTTTGTATTGTTGACGTCCTCGTCATGCGAGGCGATATGCCAAAGACGGTTGCAAATAGCGAGACGGCCATAGACCGAGTCAACAATTGTGTAACTTTGCTATGTGAGCGTGACTCGATCGATTGTATTGAAAGATGGAGAATCCGGAACACTTTCTTTGATATTTTTAAGGTTACGAAACCAGTCGTAACAATGACTGACGTAGTACTTTGCATCGACGAGTGACGACACGTACACTTTTGACACACCCTCCCACCCCGCATGTGTTTGGCCAATCGCCCCCGTCTCGTTGCGTTTTGCTCATTGACCGCAATGGACCGCAATGATTTGCAGACTCGTCATCATACGACTGGGCGCCACCCACGACGCCCGTGGCCGTCGCGCCACCCAACTGCAGCAACCAGCAGATGGGCAGCAACAGTTTCACCCTGCCAGCAGTGATTCAGCCGAAGAGCATCGATCGATCGAACAGCATGAATAGCGTGATGGTGCCGGTGACGTCCCTTCAGCAGCAGGACGACTTGGGCTCGATCGCCGACTTGTTCACCGCTCACGACGCCTTGTTCAATTCGCAGCTCGCCGCCGCCAACGTCCCCCAGCAGCCGCCAATGATCGACGATTCGCTCAACGGCGGAATGATCACCGCTGCGCGTTCGGCTTCTATTGATTGGGAAGTTCCTCCTCGAAAGAAAGTCAAATACCACAAAAGCGACTGACATATGTCATCTCGTATAAAGGTTGAAGGTGCAGTCTGCATTTGCTGTCTCTTAGTAGGGTTAAATTTAAAACCCCGAGTCGGTGGCTCGTAATTTCCGAACTTCACCCTACCTCTTTTTGAGGTCGACGTACTTTTTGCATTTACCGCCTCTTACGAAGATTGCTGTGTGTGTGTGTGTACGAACGCACTCGAGTAAGAATATTTATGCATCGAAAGTCACATCCGACCTTGTAGTCAGTACTATTCACTTGTACATTACCCCTTACCTGGTCCGTTTGTTTCGTCACAGTCGATAAAGCTAAGGAAACCCGACACCACTGCACACATCGTGATACCAAACACAACAAAGATACAGTTTTGCAATATGCATACGTCAGCGAATAGATAAACATGTTAGAGATGAGAAGGAACGAACAGAGTTACACTTCCGTTGACGTCCTGAAGCTGCTTGGAACGGAAATGCGCGATTATAGTCCGTTCTCCGTCTTTCCACGGTGTGACGGTGATGGGAACTCGAGCGATTCCGCGGCTGGGAATATCGCTACATGCGATCTTGTTCGCCGACAAGAGACCGGGTCCTTCGACAATAAACGAGCAGTTGGTCAGTGTGATCGGCAGCGGGTTGGCCACCTTGAGAACTGCCTTGAAAGGTTCATTCAGCAGAGGCTGTTCCAACATCTGCAACAACCGTTCGGTAAAAGATATGAACGCATGCTGATGCTTTCAACCTCGATTTCAACATCGGGGAGTTTCAAATGAAGATCGTCCATAGCGGTAAACACCTGGCCGGTCTCGGCGACTCGAGCCACGGTGCTGACGACGAATGTCGCCAACTCGCCCTTCAGCTTCTCCTGGTAGTCGCGTACTGAACAGAGCAGAACGACCGAGTAGCCTGCAGATATTCCTTGTAAGCACGGCTCTGATTCAAGCAAATAAAAAAGCGCACGTTCGCCGGGTTTGATGTCGACGGTGCATGTTTCGGATGCAATCTTGCGTCCTTGCTCTCCTGTGTACGCCGCCGCGCTTAGTCGCAAACAAACTTTGACCGAACGCACGGACCCACTCTCATTCAACATCGACAGTGTGGCGGTCAAATCTTGTCCCATGGGAGTGCAGTGGGGCAGTCGCAGGTCGAAACGGACATCGCTCTTGGCCGACTGGACGGCTTGGTGCGCGCGCAGCACGCTGCTATGCCCAGCTAGCAGCGTAGACGCGATCTCCTCTCGCTTCTCTTGCGGCACTGCAATGCACGACTGAATTAAAACTCTGCGTGAACATTGCTTACTTTCGGTCTGTTTGTAACTGCTAGTTATGTCCATGATTTCATCTGCACCGGATTCGACTTCGGCGCGAGGACGCTTCGTGATAATCATTCGACCAATCCTGTATCAGTGAGGTTGAGAGCAAAGGCTGATTGCGTACCAGCTTTCTTCACTTACTCATTTTTGCGAACTTCATTCAATCTGACGTGCTTTTTCGCATCAACCAGCCAATAGCATTTCTCCGCTTGCACTTCGGCAAAAACGAAACTTGTGTCGTACGGTAGCGAGCATTGGCCCTCTCTTATCGCTCTCAGTGATGCCGGTCCAGCGCGGTATAAAGCTACAAGAGAACTTCATTCATTATGTAATTTAAATAATATTTTCAAGCACTACCATCGCTCTTTTCTTGCGGAGTCGCGTCCACCGCCTGCCAGCCACCGTAACCCTCTGGCAAATCCGGTCGCGCCATCCAACAANAATATTTTCAAGCACTACCATCGCTCTTTTCTTGCGGAGTCGCGTCCACCGCCTGCCAGCCACCGTAACCCTCTGGCAAATCCGGTCGCGCCATCCAACAATCGTTCCAAACGTGAAACATCCTATAGACGCATAAAATAGATCTTCAAGACATGTCCGGCGATCTCACCATAAGGAGTCTTTGTTCAGTTCCTTGATCGGCTTGCCCGTGCTAGCCAAGAAGTGAATATCGACGGTGCAAGACGTGTCGGTGTCGTGAGCCGAGCAGAAATTTGTGACTACGCGACTTGGAATGCCGAGCGCTCGCAGTACTGGAATAAAAAAGCTTAGGACGGCGACTTCATAGAGCTAAACTGACTTGTTGTGACCACTCCGGCGAACACCCAGCACTGCGCGTACTGCACCGGCAGGCCGAATTTGTCGAATGCGCGCAGTATCTCCGCGCTACCCGTCCACTGCGATGGTGCGATGCCGTCGGTAAACTCTTCCGCCGCCCATTTGCCCTCAAGAATACCCTGTTCGTTACCGCCATTTACCTAAAGTCGATGGTGCGTAAAAAAACTGCGATGCGTATCGCCAATTCCCACTACGCCAGTACCATTTGTGCCACTTCTCGGCAAATGTAAATAGGACTGCTCCGATGAGGTGGCGATAGAGAGGAGCGATCAAGTACTTGAAGACAGGCTTCGAGCACGCCGCTTTCAAACTGTCC
>NIUQ01003702.1:0-16405 GCA_002796945.1 Plectus sambesii
CATGGCCTATACTGGCAATGTCCCTGTCTACTTTGATGGCTATGTTGAACGCAGTCAGTTCACCGCCCCTAAAATGGACATGGTTAGTTATTAACTTTCTTGTTGCAGAGAGTGCCAAAAATTTACAAATCAGTATTGGCTATACAGTATCTACTATACATTATAATTTCCACCGCTGCCATCTTATTCAGCCCGTTCATACTGGCGAACGTTTGAACGATTTCGCGCATCGTGGGAGACCTGAATATTAGTACTTTATTTATTTGAATGTTTCGCGGATGGAATAAGTGCGGTTCAGTATCAAATCATAACCAATTTCTTAATAATATTCCAAATTTGGTGGATGAAGCTGTCAGACTGACGTTTCACTTGGTATCATGTGCAACTTGAAAGAAATTGCAGACAGGCAGCGTCGGCAGTTCTTGGCTGAAGTCGGCTAGCACGATGAATCTGGCTGCTACACCGGATGCCGACTCGTCACAGCTATCTCCGTTGCTCAGTCAGCTGAGGCCGTACATCGAGCGGCTGAACCGCACCTACCCTGAACTGAGTTCNACAGCTGGGAGTCGGTGCTAAAGGTCAGCGACAACCCTTCAAATATCATACTACTGCGTGCAAATAAAAATAGAACTCCGCCTTTTGGCGTTGCGTCCTGTCCGCAAAGTGACGGGGACGGGGATACATGTCCCACACCTTTCCTCGCACCCTCTTGTCTCAACTAATGCTCACCGAACATTTCGGTGCCTTTCCTACCCGGAGGTAGCCTTTAAGTGCCTAAGCGCCTTAATTTATACTTATATAGCTATGCTTTCTAAATATTCCTGACTGGGTATGAACGTTTTATCAGCCTAATATTTTTGCAGCGAAACCGGTCATCGTTGGCGCAATTGAATGGCAGTTTTGCTAAAGTGTTTGGTGGAACGAAGCAAACTTCGATTGAAGAACTTGACGACAATGTCCTCATGAAACACGAACAAACGTATGCTAGCCTTTCTCACCCATACTTTGGCAATATATGGGAATATTTCATGCTTAACAGCACCATTCAATCGAAAGACAGTAGCATGTCAAATGTAAAAATTGTGATAACAAACAGGGAAGACCTTTCAAAAATGTGAAACGGCAAAAATTTGCATAGAATAGAAGCAGTTAATGCTTCTTGTTTTCCATAATAATGCAATCAATTACGGTATGATTCAGGTCGGAAAATGACAGCGGTATCGACTCCCTTCGGCAGCACACATCTCCATACAACAGCAAAGGCCGGTTAGATACAGGACCCTCCGAGCGTCGATTTAAGCATATCAAAGAGCAACGACGCAAATCAATCGGCGCGGTTGTTGACGCCGACGAGGCGCAGTCATTCGAGGATGACGGACGCAGCACCACTGGTCACAGGGAGCTTGACCACTGCCTCAGACATCACTTAACTCGATGCCTTCAAACGCTCAAGGTTTCACTTTGCCGCATTATTGAAAAACGCCATAGAGCATATTCTTGAAATTAAGAAGTCAACTGCAAAGCGCCCCAGTGATCATCGTTGCGCCCGGTCAGAATATGCACATTAATTGACGGGATTAGGTCTTTTGACAAGGGATATAAGAAGATGGGACGAGTTTGCATAGCTATCGGTTGTCTCTCGAGCTTCAACCTTGGCTTTGCAAGACCAAACTTTGTATTTGTCTGACTGACAAGGAAATTACTAGTGCAGTTTAATACATTGAACGCGCACTTAATGCTGATTGAAGTTGCCATTAGCATTTCCGGCATCTGCTCGTTTTACCAGTTTCTCACACTGCCCGACTTTTCCAATCTCAAATGTCCATAATTGGTTCTAATGTCGGGTGAAAAGTTAAAAGTTTTACCACATCAATGATCTCTATCATTACAACTAACAATATCGGCATGGAATTCGCCGGCAATGTAAGCAACGTTAACGCTCCAGTTTAAGCTGAACGCCGTGCATCTTTCCATTGCGCTGTAATAGCAAAAGAACAAAAAGGACAAACAGTTATTTATTGTTTATGCGAGCGTCCATATCAATGAGCGGTTTCAGTTGCTCGCCACCCGGTTTGGTCCGCTCGAGTACAAGGAGCAAGAGTTGGTTGGCAGACTCGATCAGGAAACGACCACTCTTGAAGATTTGCTGCACGTTTCTCGGTCGCTGCCTGCGCTGCCCAACATTAGTAACAGTACGTTCTTTCGTTTGCATACCGTATTTCGTCCAATAAACGCCCTCTCCTTAAGCCTAAGTTAAAAATAAACGTCTTGGGTGTTTATTGGCATAAATACGGTATTTAAATAAAATCTGACTCAAAATTCGTCATCGATCAGTAATACTCCCCGCTTCCTTTAGTTTTGGCGGATTTGAACGCCGGCGTGGAATTGCAAGACGTCTGGTTGTCGGCGAGCTATCCAGCCAACGCCATCCTCATCGTGCCAGCGCATCTATTGAAGCACGAAATACGTAGCTGCTTTGGTCGAATTGTCTCGGATCGGTATCCGGACCTCCTGGATAGCGGTACTGTTGGTTTACTGCTCGTTTGGTTGCATATAGCTGCTAATATAAATTCTTTTAGTTATGGATGGACTAATGAATCTGATGACTGATGGGAAGCTGTGGTGTCCTGAGTGGATAACCGTTTATCAGTTTGTCGGAGCGTTTCGCGGCAAGAACCTCCCACCGTACATCGAGAGTCTAGCGCACGAAGGTCAGTTATTGGCTAAATTAAGTAGGGGCGGTTAAATTTCAAATATGCTAGCTTATTTGAACAACGACGTTTCCCAAGTTTATTAAATATAGTTGATATCCTCTTTGACCTGGAAATTTTACTCACTGAAGTGTCCAAACACTTTGTAAAAGTCTGACAGTATTTTATCCCATGACTAAATTTCTTCTTGGAAAGTATAGATTTAATATCGAGCGCTTGTAGCCGTAGATAAGATATTTATTTTAGCGTGGATCGGCGCCGGTCTGTCCTCGCGCGTTCTGCCTACCGTGCAGATGGTGATGGACCGCCTTTTGCACGTGCCCGTCGTACCGCCAATGGAAAGTCTCCGCCACATCGGCCTGGTGCTGATGGCTCCTAACAGAGAACTCCACTCCGTCATCGGTACGTTTCTTCACGAAAACTGTTGCTTTGTAACGGTATCCCTCCTCCCTGCAATGCTAATCGAACTGACTCACCGAATTGCCAGATATTTTCTGTTCGCGTTTTGCTTCTGAGAAATCGAATTATCTTTGTTAAGAATATCTTATGGCTTATCGCATTTTCCAATGTCTATATGTCACATCTGATGGGGAAATTCGAGTAGAAGGCTGTACTTTTTTCAAATATTCATGATATAGGCGTTTTCAGTCGAAGAATGATCAGTAAAATTCAACGTTTGTTAACAAAAATAAATACTCGATCAACTATCATGAGACCCTATGAGTTCTTTCTCTCAACCCAAATCCTAATAAGCCAGAACAAAATCGGCTGATAATAATATCCCCATCGCAAAAAATGACTGCTCGTTATGAAACTATCTTTAATGGAGCTTATACAAATGTCTATTTGTAGAGCGATACTTGACGAAGGCACAAGGACAATTAGCGGAAGATCTTATAATGACGTACATCTGTCTGCTCGAGCACGACGACAACGAGAGCCGTCAGGGAGCCTGCCGCGCCTTAACTATCTTGAATGTTCGTATACTTTTTCTTTTAAACGATTGAATCAAGATGGAGGTACTTATGAGGATGGCGAATATTTGCAGAAAATACGCCAGACACTTCCCCTGAGGCTTAAGATAATATAACGCAGTATGCTGAGAGTCGCCGGTGGCAGCATGACAGTTCATCGCTATAGAGGGCGCCAAATTTCCAGCATAATTAGACTTGCAATATGCATTATATCAGCAATCATCGTAATCTGGGTTGCTTAACTGAAACGAAATTACTATTGAGTTAGTAGCGATCGATATGAAGCCTTTCCTTAATTTCTGAACATTTCATAATGACGAAATCCATTTCAGTCGGCGCTGGCCGTCCGACCATTGGCGTTCGTGGCCCGCTGCGACCGCTCTCCGTTGGTGAGAGAGGATGCGCGACAAGCTTTGTCCGGGCTCGTCAACGACGACGGCTCCGACACCTTCGAAATGACCAAAGTTTAAGCCTAAGCTTATCAAGTCTAGCTGCAAAGCTCAACTACTTTGAGTGCAATTTAATTTTTTGAGCCGCCAAGGATTGTCTGATAATGAATATGGTACTATTGATTGTGTCTGATGCAGTGGAACTTTCGAATTATTATATTGTCGCCGCAACATAATAAAATATATATTGTTCGGTGTGCAAATGTGGTGTCGAATATAGAAGATTTCAAAAGTTCGAGCTTAACAGTACAACGAATCACACTTATCTCCCTTATTTACTGCGTTGCTATACTTGAAAACTTCTCTTCGTGGCGCGGTTGCCTCGAATTCTTCGATGCTCACAAAAGGAGAATAAATATTACTTCAAAGAATTTTCTCAATGCAAGTTATTTATACAGTGCACAATAAAGAACCAATCAATAAAAATGTGTCTGTTCGACCAAATCCCGACCTCTGCCCTGCTATTCAATTCGAAAGTTTCGACTGCACGCGCACCGAACAGTCAGTACTGATTAACTGATGATGATGAGACTCTGTCTTCCGTATTTGCCCATATTCCATGTCCCATTTTGCGCTAATCAAAAATAAATAATAATGGAATATAGTTCGTGTTCGAACATGGTTACGAAATGAAATGCAAGAGCGACGCTTTATAATGATAGTTTGTATACTGTCGAGCACAGCTAGCTATACTAAAAAATCGGCCCTAAAAGCGACGGCAAGATACTGAAACACGAATATCATCAAAAAAATAACACAGCAGGATAAAAACTTATAATGCTCAATATGGCTAGATCAAATGCTCTGTGTAAGAAGCAGCGTGTGGGCGGTCACTCTCACTATCACCCCTTTTAGCTTTCATGGTCGCTACCACGAGCTAACACTATTGTCGTATTCTTTACAGGGTACATCGAGAGTGAACGAAATGGTTAGTAAGGACTGAAATATTTAACATATTCTAGCACTGGTTTAACAAGGTTTTACTAGTCAAAAAATATTGACATTTTCCGTTCTATAATTCCATTCAGACTTAATTAACCATAGGTCATTTTAATGCCTAAAGACTAAAGAACAAAGGGCGAGTCTTATTAGTTCCGCACATCGCCTCAAGTGTCTTATTTTAGAATTCACAGCTCCCTAAGAGAAACTTCCTTAAGTTTAGTCACTCTTTCCGGACAGTGTCTCTAAAGAGCGCTGCAAATGCTAGCGGGCGACATACCTCGCTCCTCCTTGTCTTATTTTATATCGTACAAAGCGGAAACAAAACAATTCGAAAAGGAGAACAATGACACATTCAAACAAAGCAGACATCAATCGCTATTCATATTTTGAAATATCACGAATGATGTAGCATTATTTTGTCACAACGAAAATGATTACACGGATATTCAAGCTATAGCTAGCCGACCACGCCTTTGAGCGTACAAACATACTCTTGAAAGAATTACGGTTAACGACGAGGAGTGAGTTTAACCGTTGCTCGTTCACTTGTTTCACTTATTATAGGTACGGGAGTTACTTTGGCAACCCGCAATACTTTTTGAAAGCGATGGCGAAAAGGTCGCACCAAAAATATTGTCAGCCATGGATTGGCAATACTTCCGAGGAAGTATGGAATGGTGATTGCTCGTCCCAGCCACATTGGTATGGCCTAAACAGCAAAGAGTACATTAATGAAACCTATCAAACGGCTAATTAAAAGCTGAACAATGTTGCCAAGTGAAAGTTAACGATCACTTGGAGTTGAGAATCTTCGAAACTGAGAATGTTAGTTTACGCACCAGTTGTTCTATCATCATTGGATGAAATCTTTCGCAACAACCTCCCCTATATTAATATTGAGTTGCATTAGAAAAGTGCTTTGCTGTTAAAACATATAAAACGTACCCTTTTTCGAGACAAAAATAGCAAAAGAATAGTACTTTCTTTTCAAGATTAAAATTATATTAGTATCCCTTGGCTCTCTACCGCATGTTCACCTGTTCATAATGTGGCTATCTCTCTCTTTTTCACTCTCAGATATTAACTTTCGAATGGTTAAATTCTTACCGGTAAGATCATATGAATCATATTAAGTGTAACTGCAGGAGATGTAAGCAGCATGGGAATTACCAAGACATATTTCGTAAGCGTCGCAATTTCTCTTGTATAGTCTGAACCTTCAATGTTGTTGATGTTTTGCTGCTCCTTCAGCCACTTGGTCAAACGCAAATAGTATACGGTGGCAAGAGTCATTGAGAAGAAGAATATGCCCATTGCCCCCATATCGAATATTACCATCAAGTAAGCTTTTTTAATTTGCACGTCGCACATGCCGACGCTAAAGTTTTCTCCGAACGAATGGGAGAATAGCAAGGGCCAATTTCCTACTGTTGATAAACAAAACCAGCCAATGATGAGCGGAATAATGTAGCGATCCTAAATGATTTATATTTATAAAAGTGACGATTCATTTGGGATTACTAATATACGGTATCATATCTCAATGATACCTTGAATTGTTACTCTATAAGTTGCATCTTAAGTTGAGAGGTCAATAACTGAAAAGATTTACCGTTCTCCGGCTTCAAAAGGTTTTTGTCAAAATTCATTACGAGAATTTTTTTGGCGAAAATCTGATTAAGTACTTCCAGAGTAGTTAAGTTTTAAATGGTTTTAATGGATGCCTCCAAAACAGAGTTAATGCCTCGTTTCTAAATGGAGTCATAAATATTGTTATATTCTCCATGGTTTTCATCAGTTGACGTGAATAGCCTTTGTTTAACGGCCAGGAAAAACATATCCGTTCCATATGAATTCATTTCATAATTTTATCAGTTTGCCTTTCCCTTTCTCCGGTACCGTAGCCATTCGTAGAAGCAATAATTTTTAAATAGAGAAAATTATTCTAATTGCAATGATGCACTTTTTATTGCTAAGTGAAAATAATTTTACCCTGTAATTTATTAGTATAAATCAACATTTATTTGAAGTAAATAACACGAACCGAAAATAGAGCGTGACCCAGTGAGTATTTTCCTTGTTGCGCTATTGTTATTTTATAGTAGCGATCGGCGGCTATCAAAAATGGAAATCCGAAACTGCACGTTGCGGTAAAAATGGTCAAGGTACCGGCCAGCGAGCAGAGTTCTCGATCGTCAACTGATTCTTTCCAGAGAACTATTCCGTTAAAGAGAAATGCCAGACCATGAAGAAAGTCGGAAAGAGAAAATCCGAGTAGAATCCAGTTTGACGATTTGCTTCGCAAATTGTTTGATGTCAACGTTAAGAGAAGGAAAAATGCGTTGCTGAACACAATGAATGACGAAGTTGTGACTATGTATACAGCATGCCATCCTTTTGTTGGACCATAAAAATCTCTTAAATTTTGATTACTACTATCATTTTCCATTTTTTGGTATATCGAGATAGTTTGATTACTGTGACTGAATGAACAGTTTTGCGCAGGATTAAGACACAACACTACTGAAGAGCGTTTTCTGGTCGTCGGAGGTATTTATTGACGAGATGCCTATTATTCAAACTTCAATTTGCCGGATATTTGCTCATGGAATACTACTTTCAGTAACGTTGCTCCCAGCATGAAATCGATCAGTGTTCTTAATAAAGTTAAGCTTATCGAATTTTCCGAGACGATCTGACTCGAGGTCCGATCACTCTAGTGATTGCCTACATTACGATTTTTCATACTTTATAGTGCTCGACTCTAAGCCACGGATATTCTAGTCAGAGATTAGTGAAATTAGCAGTTTAATTAGAAGTGTTTTGCTATCGAAGAAGGAAGCACAGCAGGGTAGTAGAGTTAGGTCGAGGGACATGAACGTGACATTAATGGCAGTTTTTTAACATTTGGCATATCTATCTTTCCTTCAGCCAAGTATTTATCGCATTACTGCATAATTTCTTTGCCAGCTGGTAGTCTACTCATTTTATCTCCGCCGCCAGTTTCTAAAATTGTAGAGGAGAAATAATAAGTCGGATTGTATAGTATGCTGCTTAAAATCGATTTCCGCTATTAATACATGCAGCTTACTGAATTTATCGAGACAAACAGACTTGAGGATTATACTAAGATTTACCCACGTTACGATTTTTCTTACTTTGGCACGTTCTACTTTAATCGCACGGATATCTTAGTCAAGGATGAGTGAGATCAGCAGTTTTATTAGAGAAAAGGGTTCTGTTAAGGGACGGTTACATAGCTGCGGCGTGCGGCGTGCGGCTTGCAACCTTGCAACGGTTGCGGCGTGCGGCGTGCGGCGTGCAATTTTTGGTTGCAACGGGTGTTTACATAGCTGCAACCTTTTTTACCGTATCTAGCAAAAAGAGCGCGGCAAACTTTATTGATCTCTATGGGTTTCATTTATTCAAAGTTCAAATATTCAAAAATACCGTAATTTTACAATACTTCGCGCAAAGACCGGTGCAGAATTCGAAAAAGGTTGCAAGGGGCTCTGCGGCGTGCGGCATGAGTTCGGTTTGTTTCGAACGCACGCCGCACGCCGCAAGCCGCACGCCGCAGGCAAAATTGCAACCGTTGCAGCTATGTAAACACCCGTTGCAACCAAAATTTCGGTTGCAAGCCGCAAGCCGCATGCCGCACGCCGCACGCCGCAGCTATGTAACCACCCCTTTATCGGAGTAGGAAGCACGACAGGTTAGTAGAGCTGAGCGGAGGGGCCTTGACATAACAAGAATATCAGTTTTTTAATTCTTGGCACTCCTCTCCCCCCTTCAGCGTCATACTTATTGTATCACTACATAATATTTTCGCCAGTTGATGGCCCTTTGCGTTGCGAAAGGTATGGGCAGCGGTGGCCAGAGTCAAACTTTTCGTCGTGATTTGGCAATGGGACATTTTCTGCAATATCTTCTCGGAGCCGGCTGAGATTGCCAAGTACCTTGATGGCTACATCCTTAAGCCGCACGCAACTGTTTCTGACGCTAAGTTGAACAAGGAAACAGTTGAATCGAGATTGGGACAAAAATGGCAAATCATTCGTAGAAATATATGCAGTGTGTGAAATAGAATTTACCGTAAAACGTTGATCTTAAATTTTAGTGTGCACTTTTCGATACTAGGACCAAACGCACTGTATTATCTTATAGTGAACGACTTATTGTTAGTCGTATCTTTCGCTTTATTGGCGAGCATAGCGAGCTTTACTGAACAAATCGACCCTAAGAGCGCTGGGAAGATTATGAAACACGAATATTATCAAAAAAGAAAATAACAGGACAAAAATAATATTGTTCCACTTAAATCGATCAAATGTTCTATGTTAGGAGCAGGGTGTGGGCGATCACTCTCCATATCACCCTTTTTAGCTTTCATGAGCGCTACCATGAGCTAGCTACTCGTATTCGTACAAGGGGTGAGTCTTATGAGTCGCGCATGTCGCCCCTCTGAGGTTGTATTTTGAACTCACTGCTCCCTCGGCGAATCTTTATGAAGTTTAGTCACTCTTTCCGGGAGAGGACTGTATTAGGGCTGCTACTGCTAGGGGGCAATAAGCGCTATTCCTCTCTTTGTTTCTTTAAGCTGTAAAAAGGGCGAATGGAAGCATTCAAAAAGGGCGAAAAATTCAAACTAAGCAGACATCAATCGCTATTCAAATTTTGCAACATCACGAATGATGTGGCATTATTTTGTCTCTACGAAAATGATTAAACGGATATTCAAGCTATAGCTAGTCGACCACGCCTATGAACGCAAAGCCTGACTCTTTAGAAAATTAAAGTTCACGACGAGAAGGAGTTCTGTCATTTCCTTTTCTATTTAATTCAATTACTCAAGGTGCAGAAGCTATTTTGGCTACACGCAATACTTGTTTAAAGCGCTAACGAAATGGTCGCACCAAAAATAACATCAGCCATGGCTTGACATGCCTCAGCCACAAGGGCATAGCCTAAACAGCGAAGTGCAGCTCAATAAAATATAGCAAACTGCTAATTAAAAGTTAAATAGGTGCGTCGTGGGCTGTTCCAACAGCTGGTGTTTATTTTAAAACTCTAATCCAGTTATACTTAAGACAAAAAGCTGATGACAAGTATTCCCTTGGACCTGTGCTTCCTCGTAACCCAAAAGACCCAATAACGCACAAATCCTTCCATCATTATTGGATAAAATCTATCATAATAATCTCCTTAGATTACTTTTAAACTGCATTAGAAAACAAATTTGCTGTTAAAACAAGTCCACCTCTAGGGGTATGACTAGATATGGAATCGGAACCGAATTTTTTTAACAACCCTAACAAAGTTTAACACAGAAGCAACGAACGTATTGTATCAATTTCCTCGTTACACGTCCTAATAAGCCTAATCGTAACAGGTCAGTGATAGATTCGTGGTGATACGGATTGCCGCCACTTTCGTGGTAAAGAGTGCTTGAAGTCTGACATCAAGCTCAGGCTGCGCCCTTGATGAGAGTTGAAATAGCACTGTACACCGTATATAGCGAGCTCTCGATCAGTTTGCTTAAGTAAGACTGGTTCACCGATGAGTATGCGTTACCTAAGGTTTGTGGATCAAAATCAGGTCACTGTTTCACACCGATCAAATTATTAGCAACTCTTAGCGTATTTCGTGCGAATCAGAATGGATTGAGTCCTTTTTATATTCGAGGCGCATAGTGACGAGTGAATAATACACCGCCATAATATCACGAATAGGGCGCCATCACATCGAGTATGATATCAGCGGTACACTGCAGAGATACAAAGAGCAAGAGATAAAACGGCGGCGGTAAAACGGTCCTGCTTTTCACATGGTATATACAGCGTCAGTATTCGACTAAGAGATCACTGGAGGTACCGGGCAAAGCGCGCATCGCTTTCAGACGACGGGGCACCATCGGAGAGCTTGATGGGTCCAGACTGACAGTTCTTGTCTTCAGCGTTCTCGCACACGCACACGTTCTTGTGAGTCACGTACTTGTCGTAGAAGCACTTGCCGACCTGTAAAATATTGATATTAACGATTAACGCGGACAACGGTTAAGTTCTTACGTGGGCGCAAGCCTTCTTGGAAAGGTTGGGCGGTACAGCACCGAACTGGGCGGTCTTGGCACCCTTCGACTCGGCGTACTTGTAGCAGCACTCGTACGAAGACGGATATTTGGACTTCTTCAACGGCGCTCCTTCCTTGTCATACGGAGCAGAGCCAGAGTTGCACTCCAGGGCGCTGCTCAGACCGAGCACAGCGCAAGTGAACGCGACGAAGATGACCAGCTTGGTGTTCATGTTGAATAAGTAGATAGACAGAGATCTGACTGTAGAACGAAGACGCAGATAAACCAAGTGAGAAGAAGGACGCAAGGGAGATTGATGATTATCATCGATTCTGGCTACTTTAAGTAGGATAATGAGGAGGCGGGTTCAAATTGACCGACAAATGACGGAGAGCGATGACGTCATTGTGTAACTGCGCGCATTAGCATTACAATACAGTTTGGCGCCTTCAATCAGTGTTTCATTTCCTGCGATTTGGAGGGATTTTCAACTGAGAATATTAACCTCAATGCTAAACACGGCCACGTTTACTATTATGAGCAGGAGGTGTTCTTTGGACTCCTATGCGATGCAAATATTTCGTTTGTATAACACAACAGCTACAATGCAGCAGGAAGCAGCTAATGCTGCTGGCACCAATTGCTACCGATTTACGTAACAATGTGGCTTTCTATTGGTGTTGGGCCGCAAAAGCTCAGCGGCAACATTCAACTGGCTAGAATCTTGCTGCTTGCTCTCGGCTACATGTTTTATTTTTTACAGTAATTTGTGAAATCATATCATGTTCAATCAAATCGATGATACATTTAAGCACCCTGGGCAGTTTAATCTGGGCCGAATATTTTGCGTAATGTACAGAATTGTGTATTGCGTATCGATACCAAATTAATCGATCAATTTATGATACTGGCATTCACTGTGACTAATAAAATAACTTTTGAATACTGGAAAATGAATCTGCACGTGTTGTACGCAACAGCGCGACAAGTCCTGTTGCTTCTGCAGTGACTGCCGTTTTACTTTCACTTTGCCTGTAGCCTTTGGGCCGGTTTCACATCGCGTACTTTACGCCTATCCTTCATCATTGCGTAAAGTCCGACTTTAGTTAAAGTACGCGATGTGAAACCGCCCTTTGTTTCTTAACTTAGGTATCATATTTCCCAGTTAACCGTGTCGATGGAGACGTATGAATTATCTATCCGGCGTTCATATCAGTGCAAACTGCTCCAGGCATAAAGAAAACCTTATTGAGCGATTATTATTAGTGTGACAGGGCTAGGCAGCATGCTCTTCGTTGACAGTCAAGGCGCACTAGTTGCGATTCAGAATAGATTGGATCTTTTTTATTTTATAGTGGCGCATAGTGACGAGTGATAAATACACTGTCATAATATCACGAATACAGCACCATCACGTATGATATCAGCAGTAGACTGCAGCGATACAGAGAGCGATAAAACTGACACGATAAAACGGTCCTGCTTTTCACATGGTATATACAGCGTCACTGATCGACGAAGTGAGATCACTGAAGGTACCGGGCAAAGCGCGCATCGCTTTCAGACGACGGAGCACCATCGGAGAGCTTGATGGGACCAGATTGACAGTTCTTGTCTTCAGCGTTCTCGCACACGCACACGTTCTTGTGGGTAACGTACTTGTCGTAGAAGCACTTTCCGACCTGCAAAATATTGATATTAACTATTTATGCGGGCAATGATTAAGTTCTTACATGGGCACAAGCCTTCTTGGAAAGATTGGGCGGTACGGCACCGAACTGAGCAGTCTTGGCACCCTTCGACTCGGCGTACTTGTAGCAGCACTCGTACGAAGACGGGTATTTGGACTTCTTCAACGGAGCACCTTCCTTGTCATACGGAGCAGAGCCAGAGTTGCACTCCAGGGCGCTGCTCAGACCGAGCACGGCGCAAGTGAACGCGACGAAGATGACCAACTTGGTGTTCATGTTGAATAAGTAGATAGACGGAGATCTGACTGTAGAACAAAGGCGCAGATAAACCAAGTGAGAAGAAGAACGCAAGGGAGATTGATGATTATCACTGATTCTGGCTGCATTAAATAGGATAAAAGGAGGCGGGTTCAAATTGACCGGCGAATGAACGGAGAGCGATGACGTCACTGCGCGCAGTAGCATTACACTACAGTTTGGCACCTTCAATCAGTGGGCCGGTTCCATAATCGTTTCCCAAAGTTAAGCAATTCATAACGATACTCAGCGCTATGCTTCAAAATGGACTTAAGTAATGCATAACTTAAGAATGACTTAGGAAACGATTATGGAACCGGCCCAAATGGCTTTTTATTGCTGCTGGGGTGCAAATTTTGCCAAGCCGCAAGATTCAAATGGCTGGAATCTGGCTGCTAGCTGTCAGATAGATTCTTGATTTTTCACGGAGATTTGTGTGGAATATTGAAGTCAAATGTATCATCGATTCGATTTATTACGCTATGAGCACCCCGTGAAGATGAATCCGAGCAACATTTTTCGCGAACAGTTAAGAACTGTGGGTTTCGCAGTAATGCCGGAAGTATTGATAATATTATAATGCTGGCATTTACTGTTATTGATGAACTAAAATATCCAAATATATAATCAAATGTATGCAACAGCGCGACAACTTGCTGGTGTAATGAATGCTGAAATACACGCACGAAATCGTTAGAAGACACCAAGCTGGCTAAGACTCCCATTAACACCGCTGATCGAGCCGAAAGCTGAATAACATAAGTAGTTCAGAGTTGGAATCCACAGGATTCCGGCGCCAAGTCTAATTCAGTTAGCGTCTTGATCGGACCGGCCATCGCTGAATGATATTCTCATAGTAATCTAGGCGTGCTCGCTACGAATTAGAATGAATTGGATCTTTTTATATTCGAGGCGCATACTGACACATATTACAGTGTCATAATATCACGAATAGGGCGCCATCACATCGAGTATGATATCAGCGGTACACTGCAGAGATACAAAGAGCAAGAGATAAAACGGCGGCGGTAAAACGGTCCTGCTTTTCACATGGTATATACAGCGTCAGTATTCGACTAAGAGATCACTGGAGGTACCGGGCAAAGCGCGCATCGCTTTCAGACGACGGGGCACCATCGGAGAGCTTGATGGGTCCAGACTGACAGTTCTTGTCTTCAGCGTTCTCGCACACGCACACGTTCTTGTGGGTCACGTACTTGTCGTAGAAGCACTTTCCGACCTGCAAATTTATGATACTATTGATCACGCATTAATTTAGTACTGCACTTACATGAGCACAAGCCTTCTTGGAGAGATTGGGCGGTACAGCACCAAACTGGGCGGTCTTGGCACCCTTCGACTCGGCGTACTTGTAGCAGCACTCGTACGAAGACGGGTATTTGGACTTCTTCAACGGAGCACCTTCCTTGTCGTACGGAGCAG
The DNA here is from genome assembly GCA_002796945.1 of Plectus sambesii. NCBI lineage: Eukaryota > Metazoa > Nematoda > Chromadorea > Plectida > Plectidae > Plectus > Plectus sambesii. The sequence goes on from NIUQ01003702.1 coordinate 14,578, forward strand.
AGCCAGAGTTGCACTCCAAGGCGCTGCTCAAACCGAGCACAGCGCAAGTGAACGCGACGAAGATGACCAGCTTGGTGTTCATGTTGAATAGGTAGATAGACAGAGAGCTGACTGTAGAACGAAGACGCAGATAAACCAGGTGAGAAGAAGAACGCAAGGGAGATTGATGATTATCATAGATTTTGGCTGCTTTAAGTAGGATAGAGAGGCGGATTGAAACTGGCCAACGAATGAAAGGAGAGCAATGACGTCATAATGCTGTTGCGAGCGTTACCGTAACATACGATATTTTGCGTTTAAAGTTTAGAGGACTTCCTGCGCTTGGTGGGAAATTTAAACAATAATAACAACTTAATTTCGTTTCAAATTGCGCAGCCTACCAATAATGAATTTATAGGGTGACAAAAAAGGTCCGTTACAACTTTTCACTGATAATTGCGCTACATTAACCTTACTAAATGTCAGTTATACCGTATCATCGGAAAGTCCATGAAATTCTCTAGTAAAAAATGAACTGGCTTAGCGGATCATTCAAGATCATGAGCTTCTCTAGGTCGAGGGAATCGAAGCGTTCAACTGTCAACCAGCACTATTATAGCCTACTCAAAGTTCATTCGATATTTATTCAAGGTGATCGCGCTGGAAGGTGCGGAATAAAATCTTCAGTTAGCGGCTGATCGTAACCTCGGAGATTGCGGTATCAAATATTGCTAAGCACTTTACCTTTCAACTTTGGAAGGGAGATGCTGCGTCATCATCTACCCAGCTTTGGAGGGTCAACTTTTCCTCGTTAATGAGCTTGTGGAGCATGTTGCCACCGCACATCTTCTCCTCGATGTGTCCTTCGTTGTTAAACTTCTTGATGGTGGTGTTGAAGGTCGTTCGTGATCATTTGTGCACTGTTTCTTGAGAGATTCGCCTCAATGATTCTTCTACGATCGACATCAGATATCGAGGCATACTTGTTCAGCATATTGGGGAAGTAAGACTGAGGTGTTTAACAGGAAATGAAATGAGTGCGTAAACAACAAATACTGACAAGCCTAATTATGCGAAAATTTTGGTGTGACAAAATGAAATGGAAAAGTGAAGAATTTTGATGAAAGGCGATTTAATATGTTTACTCGATTTTAATCAAACCGAGAACATACGCGCAAACAAATCAAAATTCGGATAAAGTTTCGTGGTTTTTGGACGCGCTGCTGCTAAATTAAGATTTTCGCCGCATCAATATGACTACAATATAATCACATGTCCATCATGTTGCCCATTCGCTGGCGAATCAGGCAATTCGCAATTTCGACTTAGCGCTGCTCATTTCATTTCGTAAATACAATGCTTGTTATTGTTATTTTCGTTCGAACTGGTATTAGTCCAAATAAAGCAAATCGCTTGTTTGTTCATGGCTGGTAATACATAAAAGACACACTCTGATTGTTCATCTCAGTGTCATTTTCGTGTGACTATTACTCTACGAAATATTAGCCACAATGACTCGTTCTAGTCTGGCCCATCTCCTCCTTACAGTTCTCGCCCTTCCGACTCTGTGCGATTGCTTCGCAACGACTGAAGTTTTGGCCTTTGCCGCTCCTCTGAAAACTACCCGCTTTCACGATACGATCACAAACGCCGCCGTGTGCAAGGTACAGTACGACTGGCTAGTCAGCAAGACCGGCACAACTGCCCTACAGTCGCCAAATCCTCTGGAGTACAAGCCATGTCCATATGCGACTTGGGCCATCACTCTTTTTAAGCTCTTCTTGCCTGCACGCGCCGCGTCACTACAGTTTGCTGCTAATTCCGTCAAGCCGGATCTCGACGAGAACAC
>NIUQ01003703.1:0-16363 GCA_002796945.1 Plectus sambesii
TATAATTACTCTTGTCAGTGTGTCTGTCTGTCTGTGTGTGCCAGCGTTCTGATTGGCCCGAACGCGGTGCAAGCGCCCCTCGTGGCGAGCGTCGGAAACTGCCCGTTCTCAGTACGGGCCGAGGTCCCATCGTGGCAAGCGTCGGGATATGCGCGTTCTTAGTATGGTTCGGGGCCCCATCGAAGTAGCGTCGGAATCTGCCCGTTCTTAGTACGGGTCGAGGCCCCTTCGAGGCAAGAGCTGGAAACTATCGAATTTCGTACCGTTCAACGGTTAAGGGTGGTAAGCAAGGGAGTTTGGAGCGCGCGAGAGGGCCAGACAGAGCCGCAGATCGACCAATAAAAAATGAAAGCGACGCACATGATCGCCGTAGAAAAAAGACGCGAATTCACTGCGCCCGAACGTGAATTATCGCGCTTTAAAATTTTATGGAAAAACTAGCAGACGCGGGAAAGATTTGCACATCGTGGAAATTTTCCACGGGTCTGCTAGTTGTAAATAAAAAACTTTTATATTTAAGCGCAGTCTTTCAAAAACTGAATTAACGTAACGAGAATTTATTTGATTTGGCTTTGAGAATGGAGGCAAAAACACTAAAAATGCCTTGTTGAATTATCAAATGCTGAGAGTTTTCTCTAAAGAATATTAAAAATCCAACGCTCAGCTCTTTTATGTTTGATTAGCTAATGATTGCTCGGAGCAAAGCTGAAATTATCTGTTATCACACTCGAGTTAGCCAAAGTCCCCACCATTTTGAGGCGCTTAAAATCGCCTTGCTAATCATAGATTAAAACATAAGGTGCAGCCATCCATTCGAATTCTTATCATTCGGGGAACGTGTTATGGCAACTCTTTAAGGGGCCAGACATCAAGCATGCAACACCACCAAAGAAGGTACTATGCGATGCATGCAAGCGTAATACTTTGTGAGCGAAAGAGCCTTTAAATTCATAAAAATATTACGACAAGCATGGACAAGACGAGGCATTACTGCTCGTTGTATCTTATAACCGCGGGGTTCATACTCTCTAGCCGCGTTATTTTAAGAATGAAGATAGAGTAAAGTAGACGAGTGTAGATGAAACTCGTATGTACGATTCATTGCTATACCGCGAACTAAAAGAGCTAAAATGTAAACCATATGTCATTCTAATCAGCGCTTGTACATTTTCTTTGATACAAAAGCGAATTTTTCGATTTTCTGATCAATTAAAATTGTTATCACACTCCCCCTACTTTGCATGCAACTATTCTTAACATTAATGTACCGAATTGGTAGTACAAAGTAAAAGGCAGGGAATAAAAGAAATCGGTTAGTGAATTTCACTATTTTATATTGTCATCACAATTCTGTCATCCTTCACAACTATTGCGCTATCTTTCTCTAATCTTCTGTGCGCTTCAGATTAACTTTGTTCAAATAATCACCCAGTTCTCAAATGATGAATGCGCAGACGTGGAATATCATTCAGTTGGGCATTGGATCCATGCTGGTGTTTAGTGGTTTTAGACCCGAACAAATGGTTGAAGAAACGATCATCGAAAGTGTCTCCGAATATAACACATCGATAGATAAGCATGCCGGTTACATCAGGTAAGTGTTAATAAGGTTATCGTTTTTCTTCACGAAAATCAGTCATTCCATCATCACTTTGAGCGATTACGAAAGTCAGGTCGTAGAATACGGGAAATATTTAAGTTAAAGCTCAGCTTAAATAAAAGTAGTTCACATTCTATTGTTAAAAAAGAACGTTAAGTAGAAGAGATCTTTCTTCGAATCTTACTTATTGCGTTTAGTTTGACGATAATGTTTGGCATTGCAACATTCGCCTACTTGCTGGCTCCGCCGATAGTTATAGCTCTTGGAGCAAAGTGGTCGATAACAATAGGCGGCGTAACCTATCTCATTTTCATGGCCAGCTTCTTCTACATCAGAGCATGGTTGCTGTACCTGACTTCAGCAATACTCGGCTTCGGCGCAGTCTGTAAGCGAGCTTAATTTGTAAAATCCGTTTCACACCTATCGATCCATTTATCAGAGCAACACGTATCCAATGAAAAATCAATAAGATCATTCTGACTGAGCTCCCCCTGGTGCGCTACATTTTCGTAAATTAAAACTCAGGATCGTGATCGAACCTGATCGAAGTGGGACCTGAATTCAATAGTATCATTAAAGATCAATGACAGTTATTGAATCAGCCCATATGTTATTATATATAAAGGGAATTTGTGATTTGAGTTAATGTAAGACGCTTCAGTGTTTTGGACTGCTCAAGGAAACTACTTGACCATGAATTCGGACAAAAGTACGGCATCGCGCAACAGCGGAGTGATGTGGGCGATATTTCAGCTCAGGTTGAATGCTTTCTATTTCCGCCATTTTCGTTGCTAACTGTTTTCATTCGATTTTTCAGTTCGATTGTCGGTGGACTGTGTCTTTTCTTTGTCTTCAAATTCACTGTCAAAAGCGGCACAACCATACAAGCTTCGACAATTCGATATTTATACGCAGCCTTCAGCGTCTTGTGTGCGCTTGGCGTCATCGCTTTAGGACTGCTGCGACGACCGCCAAATACAAACTCCGTTGAAAAGGAGCAGTTTGAGCCCAGCAGCGAGCAGCAGGTTGCACGCAGTCAAGGACACGTGGAAAATTTATGTATGATTTTCGGATTATTCTCAAGCTTCTTTCACGAATAAGTTTTTAAATCTTTTATAGTGTCGACTTTCAAACTGATTTGGACGAGAGATATGCTACTATTGTGCTTGGTGTTTTTGTACACCGGCATAGAGCAAGCATTTTGCCAAGGAATCTATTCAACATGTCTATCTTTCACTGAAAAGTTTGATTCAGTTGGAAAAGTTATTCTCGCTTATAATGCTCTTTGCTTCGGATTCGGACAAATAGTTGGTAAGAAATTTACCATTGCCACTTGAATAAATAAACTATTGAAGTTAAAGAGGACACTTTTCATATTGCCATGACCAGACAAATTCCTTTTTGATAATTGGATCACCTCCTCACTGAATGTTGGATGTCCTTAGTAAAATGTAAATGATCTACATTTGCTGAATTCAATTTAGTGAACGGCTTCTTTCAGAAATTTTTAGTTCTGTACAAATAAAAAAACCACCTTTTTATTCTGCATGAATCAAAGGTGAAAAATATAAATAGGTTTTGGTTGAAAGCAACTATCTCTTGTGATACAGAGATAAAGTTTTCACTATAAAAGCTTTCTAAGAGCGGAAGTATATTCGTTTAACATGTGGCAATCCCTTATTAACAAATTATATTTGACCCACTGTTTTCGTCCGAAAAACATCATTTAACATCGTTTAACGAGCAACAATAACAACGTGAAAATATTTTCATCCTGTTTAGGTGGCTCGGCGTTTGGAATTTTTGGAAAGAAGTTTGACAAATACGGTCGTACTCCGATAATCATCTTCGCCGCCATCGCACATCTCGCGTGTTTTGCGCTCATTTTCGTCAACCTTCCTACCCAGGCGCCCATTGAAAAAACGAACGATACGTCATTAATCGAACCGAGGTTAGCAATAAATATAATACGAATACAGAACTTGTGGCAGTTCTTAAATAGCATGCTTCAGAGTACCAATATAGCCAGGGCCCTACTTCACTAAAGCTCAAAATAGGAAATCTGTGATAAGTTGACTGAATAGCACACTTGAGCCGTATATGACCTCGTATCAGAGGTATGACACGCAGCCAACTCATCACAGATTACCGAATTTGACCTTTAGTGAAATAGGGCCCAGTCGAACTCGATTTGGTCCAACAAAAATACTTTCGCAAAGTAGGAAAAAAATGAAAATTTCGGATTTCGGCCAAAGTTTAGTGACGGTTTAGTAGGTTGTTCGATAACAGCTACCATTTTCAACTGTCTATCCGTTGGCCGCAATCTATCGCCTTGCAACTTATTAATTTATCGACAATACAGTGCACGTTAAGTCAAACCCATGCGCATATTATTTTACCCAAATTTACGAGAGTACGTCTGTTAAGTCGTCGAACTGTAGCATTCCGGAAGATGCGGTTTCCAAGTCGATAATACTCCAAACATTTTATAGCCTGGCGCTGGCTCTTGTGTGCAGTTTTTTGCTCGGACTGGCCGATAGCTGCTGGAATACGCAGATATATTCCATCTTGGCAACAATTTACAGTGATCGAAGTACACAAGGATTCGCCATTTACAAGTTCTGCAATGTAAGTTAAAACTGCTTGAACACGAAAGTAGCCAAAAATATCTTGTTATGCACTTTTGAAGCAAGCGGCAGGTGTAAGATTAAGTGAGGTTGCTGCTTGCTTCCTAACGTTACATCTAAAAAACTTTGTTTTTGGAAGCGTTCCGTCGTTGACTATCAAATCAATGCAAACATTCATTATGAAACATTTTCTTAACTTCCTCACGTAACAATTTCATGGCACAATGTCACATATTTGATCAAGAAGCTTGCCAAACTCGATGTACAGAGTTGAAGCTAAGCGCTGCAGAAATTTTCGTACACTATACAAACGTGTAATTTAGTTTTTCGAAATTTGCTATATTAAATCCTTGTTTCCTGTACTAGTCTGTCTCACAGCGAGGTATCTAAATCTGTTTCAGGCTGCAATGGTGGGCATCTCGTTCTACTTTTACGGATCTTACTTGCAACTGCGCATTCAACTGCTAATCATGGCCATTGGCGCCGTCATAGCGGCGGGGTGTTTCTATGCAGTGGAAAGTAGCGCTAATAGACGCGCTGAAGTGGAGTCCTCTTCGGAAGACAGCGAAGCACCAACTGTGCGCTCTGATAGCATAAGTATTCAGTCGATCGGCAAAAAAATGAAATATTGAAGAAAACTTTTTCTGAGTTGCGAAATGATTATTGAAGATTGCCTTTATCAAAACATTTGAACAATGAACAGCATAAATGGATTTTTGAGTGCCATCGGCATCAGATGTTTATGTTAAATTAAACATATTTGACTTGCGTGATTCGATCTGTTTTGTGAAGTGACTGTGTCTCATGACTTATATGTGTGATATGTTATGTTTTGCTTAAGAAGCTGACGCATTTTGATCATTCGTCACACAGAGTACATCTGCAGAGCAGCTTGCAGGGGCAAGTGATGGCCACTTGAGGAGCGAGGCTTCAGACCTAAGAGTGATTTTATTTAATCTCTTTTGACGGCGACTACATGCTGATCGTCAGCCTGAATGGTAAGGGGAGGGGCCACCTGCCAACCTGGACCAATTTGAGACAAGGCGCTAGTATAACACAGAGCAATGATTGATCGTGCCAATCTTTTATTCCGCAGTTTATCCCTGTCTGCTAGGTAGTTATTGGTGCCGCCCAACGGAAAGAAAAGTACCTTAGAACCAGAAACCTGACAGCGTGTCCAGTTTTTCCTTCTAACGCGCCCGTGCGATCGGATGGATCAGAAAGAGAAAACAGAGGGCTCCGAACGCACAAAACAGCCTAATGGCGCGTGCTGTGAATATCGAGTTTGAAAATCGAAAGAGACAGAGCTGTATAATTGCTCCTTACGTCTGCCGTCGTACAAGGTCAAAGTTCACTAAGGAGGGTAGTAATTTGCAAATTTACTCGATGCCCAAGTTGACCTTCTATGTTAATGTGCAGTTAGTTACCAGATAAGCGCAAATTAATCCAAGAATAAAGCATATTACTACCGGTTAAGTTTTATAAAGATCGATTCACTTGCAGTCTCAAAATCTTTAGTAATTTGTTGCACTCAGTTAAAAATGAATGCAGTTTTAAGCATGTCAATTAATTACTTACGATGAAAGTGAGTATGAAATTGGGATTGAACTACGTTGAATAAAATATGAATGTAAGCAGAAAATTCAGTTTAGAACCGTCGTCCGCACTATATCTAATCAATATTTACAAAATAACATGCTGTTAATAGAAACAGATTTTTTTCAAGAATTTGTTATTCATAGTACTCGGGGAGAAAAGTATCAGTATGAATCAAGATTATTCGCCGAAGACACGATAATGAAGAAAGCTTTATTGATATTATCTGCAGTAAGTCGCGAATATTTGCTTATGTATTGCAGGCAAAGTGATATGTAATATTCAAACGTTAATGTTAGCTCACACACTGAAGCATGCCGCAACTTTCGTAAAAATTTAAGACAAGATTGTTCTAAATTCCAGTTCATCTTCGGTGGAGTGAAAGATTTCTATTACAATCGCTTTGCGAATCCCTTCCAGTTCAGTTTCCATTGTTCCACTATTCGACTATGTTTCGAGTCAAATATTGCGTCTCTTTCTTATTAACTTTAATGAATCTCACTTATCCCAATCAAATTTAATACACACTATACGGTTCAAAATGATGTCAAAGAAATATTTATCGAACTCACGGGTCATGATAAGTGGGGTTGTAATAACAATATCCGTGATGGCTAATAAAATATCTCACTTCTTCCAATCCCGGCCAAAAAATCAGAGCTGCAAACATTACCTGCTCCCCAAAATATCTTTCTATCATTTATGTGCGTATCCCGTGAAAGCAGAAAATGCCATTATTGTCTTGGTTCGAACAGTTGCACATGCATATGGAAAATAGATAAAACTCACAAAACTTTATTGGTATCATACAGTTAAAGTGAGCAGATTTATATGACATGAACATGAGTGATTATAGCAAATTAAGATGATGGCGAATTAATGTGCAAGATTGCACGTCGAGTATTTTACAATCGCGGAAAGGTACGGATTTGCTTCAAGTTAGTACAAACTAACTCGGATGGAAGCTTCATTGTACGTACAATGCGCACTCGAGCAGTACAGTTATACAAAGTCTTCCTCAAACTTTCCATTTAACTCACTCAGTAGTGACGAAAGACAAATGAAGATTGCAAATTTCAATCAATTTTATTCATTATAGCAACGTGAAGTTCTCGGGAGGCGTCTGTCCACACTTTCATCGTCACTTTCTCAGCCTCATTGCATCTTTGGTGAATTTCTTTGCTCACCAGCTGGTTGTACTTGCAGGCCTCGTCTTTGGCATTCTGCCGTGCGACACGCTCGCGTTTGCCCAGATCGTACAGGTCCTTTTCGAGCCGCTTTAAGAATTGCTTGTCTTTATCCTTCTTGTGACTCACCACCTTCAACTTGTCTTCGCATTTTTGCTGCATTGCTTTGGCTTTTTCAGCTGAAAAGATCAATTAGTCTTAACTATTTGTGATTGAACAAATAAGTGAAGGTCAGGAGATTTTCCTTGGCTCTGAAATTGACGTCTTACTCTAATGGGTATCAAGTAACCATTTAATGTTGCTCTCTCATTTTAAAGACATACTATGGGGGTAGCATGTGTGACAAAGACGTACGAGACGTACACTGGATGAAATTCTTCAACTGCGGGCGTTTAGACGGTCTCGACTTTATATAAGGTAAAAATTTGGCGACCATTTTATAAAATGTCATCAACTTGTGTCAGGGTAATGCTTGGATGTATACATCATTTCTCCTTAAACAAGGATTTTCCCTGTCAAACAAAGCATTTTTTGATTCAAAGAGGATGCTGTCCAGTTCACATCATTATGGCAGACGGCCTTATTACACTGAAAAATATCCCTACGAAAGTGGAAATGGTACAAATACCCCCCTCCCCAGTTCGAACCCAGCCTATGACCGATATTCAGGTATCACTGCGTATTACGATACTCCATCGTCATAGAAGTAAACAGATGAGGGAAGCTACCGGGAAGATCAATTTTAAGCCTTTTGCTATTTGAATCATAGTTATTTATCTTTAATGGTGTGTACATCATTTCAACATTCTGCGCAATGAGTTAAATAAAGTCCCACATAGAGCTAACCTTCCAATTGCTTGAATTCAGACAGTGATGGGCGTCGTGGTTTCAATTCGTCGCCTTGGTTTCTCTCTGGTTGGCTTTTCAGGTGCATTGTTTATTGCGGTCACTAAAAAATTATCTCAGTATTACAAATAAACGTAAATAACTTAGAGCGCATAACCTCAAGGGCCCGTTCCTAATTCTAACCTGAAGCTAATAACAATTTTTCGGCATTTCAACTAATAACTCAAACAGACATCGATAACGTATTTATTTCTCCTAACTTGGTCCTGCTCTCAGCAAATCTCGTAAAAATTTGAGACAAGCTTATTCACAGTTGCTCTTCGATTAAGATATAATCAGCGATTCGTCACTTTTTGCGACAAATTCTGACGTGGAAGTCGCTTCATTTCGAGTAGGACCATTCAAAGCAGCACTTTCGCTTCATTTTATTGAACAGCTTACCATTATGACTATTTCTATGCCTCACGATGAATCGAGCGATTCAAAGCTACTGTGGCGCCACAAATCCGTGAACCGTAATTTTCGCAAAACCAACGTCGAATCATCAAAATAGACAAAATTTTCATTGGGAACATGCGCTTTAGTCGAAACTAAACATCATTTATCACCCCATGTTCTTTAAGAGCAAATCTTTACCGTCACGGCGTGATTACAAGTTTTCTTTAAGTCGCGTTCGATCACTAACTAACCTCAAGGCACCAGTGCCTCGTATAAGTACAAGCGCTCGTGTCATTCTGTTGATATTTACACCAAATAAATTCAGTTTACGGACACGCGACCGTCGCGGGCGTGACGTAACAACATTGCAATCTTGTGTCCTATTGATTCGCAATAAGTGAACGTGTGACTCGTCGGCCGACGTTGATCATTCCAGAAAATGATGCTCTCAATCGAAATCAAACCATCACGTGTAGACGTTGCGTGCCCAGCGGACTTTTGGTCGCAGCAACAACCAGGTCAGGGGCGTCGAAAACGTCATAGAACATGAATTAATAAATTTCACTGCGTAGTCTCCCATGAATGCCGAACTGCGAAAACACGATCTTGTTCAGAAAATACCGCTACTGGTCCAGTTGAGTATAGGGACCATGGAATGTTTGCAGTTTTGAGGTAAATTTTGAAAACTTTTGTTTTAAATCAAACTATTATTTATCAATCAAATCACAAATATTGTAATTTTATCCAGTACAGCAGATTTTTTCATCATTATTAGACGATCATATTTAATATGCTTCCAAACTATGAGCCGCCATCAAACCACCTTCCGCGCCTCAAATAACTCTATTTGCTCTTTTGATGATGAACGATACTGAAAATATGAAAATATTTCCTCTCAAATGTTTCATTATATTAAGAGATCATGGTAATCATTTTCATAGTGAATTTTTGCGTCTCTTGGGCTTAGGATAGTACGCTGTCTTTAAACGGCCTTAAATACAACTGAATAAACAGAAAATGGTTGGCAGTACCAGCAGGATAGTGGTGAGAAGACAATTTTATCTACCTCTTTCCGCTGAGTTCCACTAAAGGACGAGAGTTGCGCGTCATTAGTGCATGCAATTTGATGAAAGTTAATTTCTTATTGGCTCTGCATATTAGGACTTATATTTAATTTTTATCGTTACTTTTGATTGAAAGAGACCTATCCTATTACATTGTGTCGTTGTCATGGTATCAGACCATTCTCTGGCGTTTTTCCTCAGGATTTTTGAACTGTGAAATCTGCGATCTCATCTCCTACTTGAAATTTCTAAGGCATTTACGTCGAACCAAATCACCTCAGCACTTGACTGTGTCACGCAAGATGCAGGACAATATTGAAGTTTACTCACGGAGTAAGTAACATGACTAGTAGTACCAAAGAGTTGTACAGAGCGCAATAGACAGTGAACATTGGAAACAGCGTGATCAAAAAGTGGAATGAGATGGAAGCGTTTCTCAGCATTCACAGCATAATCCAATCCAAATAACAGTCACTGACACGAAGTTATAAACAAATACACGCTTTGAACTTTAGAAAACGTTCACTCAATGAATCGCTCGGCTGTCGTGGGATTCGAGGCGAGCATCTTTCCACATTTTCGAGGCCTCTTTTTCAGCTTCATAACATTTCTGATGAATTTGTTGGTTGACCATCTGGTTGTATTTATGAGCGTCATCTTTGGCCTTTTGGCGGGCATTGCGCTCAATTTCGCCCTGACCGTAAAGCTCGTCCCCAACCTTGTCTATATTTTCTTCATTCTTGTGGTCTCCTCTGTGTAGTTGCTCTTCGTATTTTTGCTGAGCCTCTCTTGCCTTTTCAGCTAAAAACACGCTTGAATAAGGATCCTTGCGAACACATTCGCATGAAAACTTTTACTGCATATACAAGCTCTCAGTGAGTCACCCATTGGTATGTGCAAGCAGCAGCGGCATGCGTCTGCCTTTGCGATCATTATTAGTTGATCGAATTAAGATTTAAGGATACTTATTCTCAAGAAAGATTGATAAATACAGCAGTAAAAGATGTTTTCATACGTAATGAAATGAAAGATGGGAGGAGCTTAGAGACTTCTGATAAAGATAAGTGATAAATTATAAGAAGTGAGGGTTGAATTTTCATTTAACATCACAACCTTTCCGAAATGAATATTATCATTTAATAATAAAACATTGAGTGTTCGCTATCATAATTATGAGAAAAAGACACGCAAAGCAGGATTCATCAGTGTATTAAGAAATCTGCGCACTCTAAAAAATCAGAAAATTCACACGTCAGCTTACCGGCAACATGAATGCCTCCTGCCTTCTCAGCAGGGGTAGGGTGAAATCTGACTTCAGCCTGTCGCTCAAAATGACCGAGTTCTTTCGAAGAATCGTTTTCTTGTAGATCACTTTTCTTCCCGTCTTCTGTATGATTCATCATGGATTCTCTCGGCAACTAGAAAACAGTTCACTAAATTTTTTTTACATCAAATGGAATTTGCAGCTTACCGGCGCAATAGGCATCATTTTTTTAAAGCTGCAGATGAGTAAATTTCACTTCTCTGTTGACTTCGCAAAGGTTCAAGTCGGGCGACGAATGGGAATTCCGCATTTATATGGCGCATGGTGAAGTGTTATTCTGATGTTGTTTACTGCGCGAGTTGGCATCGACGCGGACAGACGGTCAATTACAGGCTGCTATCTTTACATTAGGTCGCGCGCCGATCGATCGAGAGCGCCTGACATGACGTCATTTTTCCCCATAGCGCGGCTTTTCCAATCAACGCCACCCTCAGCGTGCGCGTCACTCGCTAGTACACACACGACCGAAAAACTATATGACGTCATGCACGTCAGGGGGGGTGTCTTTAAATTGAAAAATAAGACGCAAATAATCGATCCGTTTACGAGTCTTAAATTGAAAAATGCGCACGTTTTGTGAATACTTTACAACTCGGGAACCGTATTCACTTTAATGTCAGGATTAGTGATCTCTCGTAATCTTGGCCTTTCAAAATATAGCAACAGGTCCCTTTATTCACCTATATTGATCAATTACCTTGCTTGATAGAGAGGTAAATGCGTCTCCAGATCCCTCTTAACAACACCAACAGCTGCTAATTGAAAATCACAACCAAAACACTCTCATTGTTGACAAAAATAGTTGCGCGTTCATTCTGCTATCAGAAAAGTAGTGTGAACCTGCGTTGAGTCTCAAATAATCTGACTAGTGAGCAGCTAACCCCGGCACTCCAGTGCGCAATACAAAACATAGTACCCTATGTTTTGTATTGCACACTGGAGTGCCGGGGCGATTTGCGCCTCCTATTCTTCAACAAGGTATGTTTTGTACTAGCTCACTGAAGAATAGGGGGTTGAATATGACTGCAGTCTACGGTAGGATACCGTATTCATTCTTTTTTTACTATTACTTCTCAAATGACCGCTTTGTGTGGGCGCGTAATTCAAGTAATCTATTTTATTTTTATTAACTCTCTCACATTATTCCAACCACCTGTTTGGTTATCAATCCATGGTTCAGCATGGTTTCTTACACAACAGGCAACACTTTCACTGACAACAGTTATAATGTAATGCTTATCGCTTCTCATACATTTTTCCGCAACTAAACCTCTTAGAACATGAAATACAATTAAACGAACCCAGTTCACCTTTTCATCACAAAAGAGCACTTTTGCTAGTGTCAAGAACGAAACACGAATCGACTCGGAATCGATTTCAATTGTATTTGCTATATCACTCATCTGTTCCTTGTATTGAGTTTCGAAATCCTTACAGAGAAGAAAGAAAGCCTCCTTTGCTTGAGTTAATTGGTTCGAATCTGGTGTATCATGATACCACAATCCCATGATTTCTATACGTTGTCTGATGTAATCGTTGGCGATAGTAAACGGGTTGTTATTGTCAGGATCTGCTTCCTCCTTTCTCAATGTTGACTGGTTAGCGCCCATGGTTGTTAAAAAGCATGTGTTAATCTCTATTTGTATGTCTGTGTTGACTGAAACACAAGTGCGACAGGTTAGTTGAAATTATCAAGGCATTTATTCTTTTTTTCTTTCATTTAGTGACATCATTTTGCAGTTAACAACAAGTAATAATACATTTTCACAGTTTTTCACGCTTTTAAAGGTATGTATCGGCAAGGGGGTACATCGTCAAAAGGTTGTTCCTTCCGCCTATCACTACTCGCACTCGTGACGTTTGCCTCATCCCTTTGTACGTAGAAGCATATCCAACCGGATTGAAGAACTGAAACTCTCTCACGATTTTACCATCCTTCTCAACAAACCGATATACGGGTTTACTCTTCTGAAGTTCTTCGAGCAGCTTCCGTAGATCCCATCCTGAGTTAAAGATTGATTTGTTTGGTGGCGCATGTAGATAATCTGATGCCAGGTGATAGTGCGTTTTTATAAGTCGATGGAGCTTTCCGGTTGTGATTGAGAATTCGTCGTATCTCTCCTCGTTAAACCTAGTCTTGTAAGCTAATCGAATGTGAATAGGTGATCTCCACGTCATTCTCAGCTACTGTTGCTTTTATGCGTTCGTTTTGAGTTGGAAACGTTTCATTGGAATTGGTCAATGGTTTGAAACAAAGACATGACAGGTTAATGCAATTACTTGACGTAAAGCATTCGTAATTAACGACGTCATAATTATGCAATTTTAATGACGTCATAATTAGCTGCGATAGTGTCCACTGTATATATGTAATTTCTCTAAGTTCTGTTGCTGCTTGGACGGGAAGATATTTTCCACATCCGACGTGTTTTCCATCATTTCATTTAAAGAATTTATGTACATTCATATTATTATTTAAAACAATTCAATCAACTACAGTATCCTTGATTGCATCATACACTCTACAAACATAAACACACGCACACATACACACACTTGTAATAATACATCGTATCATAGATCACCAATTACAATAATTCTTGGGGCTTCGTCGGTCCACTTTCCAGGGTAAACACTGAAATCAGTTACAATTATATCATCCTTATTGGTCGTCTTTTTTGGAGGGTTCTTTTCCGTCCTGTATTCTACCCCGTCGTCCACCCCCTCCAACCTTCGTCGCTTGGGAGCCTTGGGGGGCTCCCGGTGATGTTGACGAATCCAGTTCCCCTCCTTTGCCAAGTCCTTGTACGTGCCAGGTTTGCGCTTGCGCTCCCGCTGGATCACACTCCCGCTCCTCCCTACCTCAGCCAGCTTTTCAAGCTGTTTCTTTATATCGAACCAACCTCCGACTTGATTTAATTTAACACCGTTACCTTTTCCTGCCGTATTCATTCTCAACCGTTCAACTGATTAGCACAAACCACGACTGTTAATGAGATCAGCGCACGGAAATCATCCGTTATTACTGACGTCATAATTATGCAATCGAATGACATCATAATTAGTAGTATTGGTATGTAAACTGCATGGATACTACTACAGCGGCGGTTTTCGTGACTGACATCATATCAAGCCTTTTTATTAAATATTTCTAAATTTGCGCCATTAGCCGTTCTTATTGTAAGAACGTTACCAGCAGATGCCACGGGGAGGCTGGCACAACTATCTGCCACATATATACAAAGAAAAGCGGAAAACGAAAAACGGAAAACAAATACCACAGGGGTATACACAGGAAAACACTGGACAGAACAAAAAAAAACAAACGAAAAGAAAAGGCGTCGAATATACTTTGAAGCATGCAGAAATGAGTGTGGTATTCATCGTACGATTATCATGAATACATTATTTATTTATTTCAGTTTTGCGCTACAATATCTAAAAATTTTAAAGTATGTTCGTCGCCTTAACAACAACAACAACAACAACAACAACAACAAAAAAAACAAACAAACTAAAACTATCTACAAAGAAGGCATAGGAGGCTGAAACAGGTTAGACAGGGTAAAATGTCACCAGCGAGAACTTACCATGGTGCTGCTTGAGCACTACCATCGCGCGGTCGGTGTGGCGTTGACCCGTCGGCCCTCCTCGCGTCGACGACTGCCAGGCAAGTCCCACTGGCGTAGGAAACTCGACTAGGTAGCGGCACTTCCAACTCCCCCGATGGAAGTGATGGTCGATATCCTGGAGAGGAACCGCCACCTCTAGCAGCTGCAAGTTAGATCTCAGTCGTAAACCCATATCCCTAACGATTCTATTTATAACCTGCTTAATTTTGACGCTAGTCGACGCGAAGAAGGCCGACTTTGGATAGAGAGGCGGTTGTAGCTGACCGCGGACGATAGAGTTCTGCATGTGCTTGCTCTTCTTCAGATGCCGGAAGAAGTCAAGTTCAGCTCTCGCTTGAACCACTTTCACCCGTCCCTGCTCTTGGATCTTAAGCTGGATGCTCATGTTTAGCCTAAAGTTTTAACCTTTTAAAAATTTTTTTTTCTTCCATAAAAGAAAAAAAAGATAATACATTGACTCTGACGTCGTTCGAAAAGGAATTTTAGGCTATAAGGAGTTCTAAATATACAAATATTTATATATAATGTATTATTACGTTGCGTTGCTCCCTACGGTGAAAAAATTAGGTACTGTATTTTTGACCCAAATTTGCGTTGTGCGGTGTTGCGTATCGTTCGATTGAAGGAAAAGTTTGCTGCGTGTTGTAACAATCAAATGTTTGATTCGTTTATCATATCACAACTTAGGATCAACCATAAGACAAAACAACGTAACAGCAACAAACAACGTGGCGAATATTTTTTCTCCGTACCGTTCACTTTTGATCGTGGGGGAATTTTATTCCATAAAAAACTGCAACAGCTCAAGCATTAGTCTAGCAAGTTTCAGCTTATCCGGTGTACTTATGGTACGCCCTGCATATTTGTCGTAAATTAGACAAGCAGTCATTAGCATGGCTTCGAAAATAATAACGTAGTCTGCTATTTGAGACAGGATATCGTCTAATCCGTTGGTCTTCTGCGAATTTGATGGAAGAATGGTCGCGTTCTGTTCCATTGCGTTTTGATGAGCTGTATATCATCAGTAGTATCCGAGTCGAGGGATACGAAACACCGATTGGTTTGTGAAGTTTGAACGCGGTCAACGCTGTCCCTTCTGCGTTGCAAAATCGGTATTGTTGAATAGCTTGATTAACGCAGATGTAATTTAGCAATAAATTAGGTCAACGTTAAGGGGATGAGACATAACGTCGACAGGTTAGAAAGATTTTCGTAGATATTTTGAAATTACTAGGGGGATAGTTTGATCCGTTAATCTTTTTGACCCAACTTTGCGTTGTGAGGTGTTGCGTATCGTTCGATTGAGGGAAAAGTTTGCTGCGTGTTGTAACAATCAGATGTTTGATTCGTTTATCATATCACCACTTAGGGTCAACCATAAGACAAAACAACGTATCAACAACAAACAACAATAACTAGAATAGAAGAAACAATCCGTGTGGTCAATCAGTGAGGTACATTAAGGTAGATGGTTAGTTGAGCATAATTATTTCGCACTGGGTAGACATGATTGACAACTGTTTGGAGAGTTGATAACTCTTTAGCTGCAGCTGCAACTGGCTTTTGCTTCGGCTGAAGATTGGGTTTAGCTGAATCTTGCACTTTTTTCTCTGCTCTTGAGTTCTCCGTCTTGCTTTCACTTGGACGCGATTCCTCTTTTAATGCGGTGTTTGTTGAGAACTCTTCTTGAGGTTTATTTGGTACGCTTTGTAGAACACCATGTTCTTTCCTTTCATGTCTTCTTAGATTATAACCATATAGGAATGATTTTGGACACTGCGAGCAGGTGAAATGTTTCATGCTTTTGAAGTTTTTCTGCTTTGTAGGCTCAGAGATATACGAACTACCATCCATCATGAGTGTAAACTGTAAGACTGTTGTTGCATATGCGATATCTGCCATATATCATAACTTTATGAGACGTAAAAGTGACGAGTTAGTAAAAATCCATTGTTTAAGAATGAGCGTTAGAAATCTGCTGTGCAACATAGTCCAAGTCATATGTAGGGAAGGAGCAATCAAAATTTTTGTTTATGAACTTAGTTACGC
>NIUQ01003704.1:0-16705 GCA_002796945.1 Plectus sambesii
ATGAACCGTCAAACCTTGTTGCAACAAACAGCGTTTCATTACGGCCATTCGTCGCGCGCGTATTACATCGCTGCAGCGCTCAAATGCCAAACTATTCCCCTCCAGTTCGGCGGGCGCTGCGCAGTTGTTCCCGATACGATGGGATACGGTACTATATTAGCGCCAATATGAACAACCAAACGTGTGGGCGTATATGACAATAATACGACAAAAGTGCCTGCATCGCGTTTTGTATGCAAGTGCAAGGAGAGGAAGAACGGGAGAGTGGATGTTAATCACTTTGACTAATCAAAGCACACCCGTTCTCGTGAAATGTAAGAATCTGACTGCGATCAAGAACAAATACGTCCAGTAGGAAAAGGTAAATCGCTGTTTACATGATACAGTAAAACCCGGATATAAGAGACAGCTTGGGAAATTGAAAAAAGTCTCTTATATCCGGCGTTCTCTTATGTGCGGGGTCGGCCATTTTGTGCAATATTTTCTGTTAGAAACATGTCAAATACTGTACTAATAGTTAGAACATATTGTTCATCGAATAAAAGAACATTTTTAGAACGATTCGAGCATTTCAGTCACGAAAAGTAATTATTAATCTTAGATTGAACGTGTTTACGGTGAAATTGCACACAGTGAGAGTCAACTAAGATTTAGCTATGGACGAGTTTACTGACCCACATGTTAGTTGTCCCCACTTTGTTTTTCTGCGCCTTTTTCGGTCGAAACACAAGTATAAGAGCACACTCGAATACTTTATTTGGACCATGCGATCTCAAGTAGTATGTAGAGCCGGTGATATGGTAGCAAAAGGTCGAGAGTTCGATCCCCACATCCCCAGTGAATCTCCTAAAGTGAACTCGAACATCATGGGAATCGAACCCGCGACCTTTTGCTTACTAAAGCACCCGTTTTACCGCTTGAGCTGGCAGGTTTTCGTCATTTTATGGGGTGCTTTCTCTTATATCCGGGTTTCTTTTATATCCGTATCTCTTATATCCGGGTTTTACTGTACTGCCATTTATCGATTTTATCTGATTGTGAATGGGGAGCAAAACGTTCTCGTTTCTGCATGGGACTGCACTATCCGCCCGCCATCGATCATAAACCATATCGGCCTACAACTGACATCGGTTATGAATGTCGTAGTAAGCGTGGATCGACTGATAGCTGTCGCTTTGCCAATCAAATATCGACAATTGGATCGACGCTATGCCCTAAAAATTCTGGTTCGTCATACCTTACTATCTTCTCACCTATTATTTCTATTTCATGGTTTTATCTTTTCATGTACAATATTATCAAATCAGAATTACGGTCAATGAAAGCAGGGTAGTGGACCTTAATGAGTAAATTTTGCAGCCAGGTGTTAATATATCAGCAACAGCATTTATGTAATATTTAAGCCAGAACTAATAAATCAGATTTCATAGGTATTTTTACAATGACCAAATGTGTACAGCTGATCTCCTCAGAGCTTGGCATCAGCAGGGTGCCGCGCGAGCTCGTAGATTGTCAGTTCTTGATCTTATTGGTTTGATGCAAAATAACGAGTATCCCACTCCTTTGCGGATTTCACTCAACTGTTTTCAATAACGCAAAAAATTCGTTGCAGATGGTCGTGGCTTTATTTGAAGCTGCTTCAGTGGCTGCTATGTTCCTTTCAACATATTACACTACAGCCTCTCACGTAATAACTGCCACCAAGTACTGTTCTGGCTTTCCGACCCAGTATTGGTACGAATTGTATCAGAATACGGGTATCGTCGTCGGCTGCGGATACTTCAGCGTGGCCATATACATTGGCGTGTTTTCCGTGTACCGACGCGCGATGCATCAAACCGCCCCCCTCTCGGCGACCTCCACCACCTCCCACAACCAGCAGATGGTCGAACAGCAGCAGCGTTTGACTGTGACACTTGGAATTATCACACTGTCCACATTGATTTTTTTCAATATACCGGTAAAATCAGTTAATATTTCATGATATTCGTTTATTAATTTCTTTGCGCTCAGTGCTATGTTCATAGGGAAACGTTCTTATATACTATCACTCTTGTCAAAAGTCTTTTTATGCAATATTAAAGTTCCGTCTTAATTTTTCGTCAAGTGTTACGGTTCGTTTTTTTATATTTTTATCATGATATAATTAATACGCGTGAAATTGGTTCATTGAGATGGAGTATCTGTCTTTGTACTGTGAGCTGGGATACTGAAATTAAAGTCTACTCTTTGAACGGGTGACTAGATGGAGACGTAGATCTAGTACCACAGCAGATTTATAACTGTTCTATGAGAGCATTTCAGCTCAGTTCAGCGGTTTAACATTCTAAAACTGCACGTCGCTAATACTGTGTCCTGTGAAAATATGAATACTAAATTTATAATCGTGCATATTCAATGTTTTAGTACACCATCTTCGCTGTGTACAAGTGGTTGGACGTCGCGGTGCCGCAGGCGACACCCCTCGGCATAATTTCTCGCTTCAGCACCATCATCAACGTCGTCCTGTATGTCTATCGACAAAAAGAAATGAGGAAAGCAATATGGGCGCTCGTTCAGTGCAAGAAGGTTGCCACATCGTCGCTTAATGCTCGCAGTACGTTCCCTTTTAACTTCAAATTTGCATACTATATTCTTTCGTAACGCGGTAGTACAAGCTATTTCATAGCGGCAAGCTTCTTTTAGTATTTCGGCAAAGTTAGCAGAATATTTTTTAAGTTTCGCCGAAATCGAAAAATTAAAATTCGACGTATTGCCAGCGCCGCCAAAGTGCTAATATATTAAATTTTTATTATCTAGCAATGGAGCGACGCGCCATCTTAACATCCAACCAGTCCAAGGCACGCCGCTGAGGACTCTACGAAAGAATCGCCTGTTGTCGTCGCTCTTTCTGTTCTTCACTATTCTGTGCTGTAGTGTGCTCATTTCGGGATTTGATCTTGACAGATGGTACGGCGTTATCGATAAAATATTTGCTCAGTACTTGTGGCAGTTGTGATTAATTTAATCCTGTGAGTGCACGGTGGATTAGTGATGTGATAATTGTAACTTGCAACGGAATTTTCCTCTTCTTATTAATAACACAACACTATTCCAGCCGCTCATATTACATCAATAGAGTATGCACTGAAGTACTGTTAGCATTTATAAAGTAAAGCCTTCAGCATTCGCCAGCGTAGTTTTGTTTGTTTTAGGCGATACCAGCAGCACTCTTTATCCCTCTTATGGTCTCAGCTTGTCCTATAAGCATAAGCAGAATTGCGCAAATTTCCTTTGTGACGCTTGTAATTTAGATCTTTAATATCCTTACGTAAATCGTAGCCAAGGTAACTTGAGAATGAATAGCGGGCATCTTTCTATCTATCTCTCTTTCGATCTCTTAGCCGATCTCATTAAATCATCGCTCGGGTGATACCGGATTGCATTCTTCCGTATGGGAGCTGCTGAAGGGGCGGATTAAATGCGCGACAAAGCGATCAGTTGAGTAGATCAGTTAGCGTGCAACATTCGACCGGTAACTGACTGACTAACACACCTATTGGTCACTGGCACCGAATTTCCAAATAACTGTCAAAAGTGGTGGTCGTATGAAAAGATATTTCCCATGAACATGTGCCCGAGACATAGCAACGTTCAAATATCATAGCAGTATTTTCACAAATTTCAAGTACTATTTTGGAAATACAATAATATATATGCGGACTTATCTTTGAAGCAAATTTTCACCCATAAATGGTTGTAAGATGATGCTCGAATCAATGTGTGCTATATGCAACGCCCAACACCCAACCACTGCAGCTAGTAGTGATCACAGAAGAGCAAGCATATTTCTCTTTTATTCTTTTCTCTTACTTCGTTTTCCACACATTGCCGTGCACGCACTCAAAGTGACTGTTGACATAGTCGACGGGGTACACTTGCAAAACCGGCAAGCCATGCTCAATTGTCATTTGTTCTGAGCGCAGTACATTACCCAGAGTTGATTTCAAAGGCACACTGATCACTTGGTTCATGTATTCATCACCAAAGAAGACGCGTATATTGTCCAAGCGGTAGCGATGGTGGACGTCCCAGGGGGCCGGAGTGGAGAGCACCTAAATACCACTATTATTATGCAAGTTCACAGGTCTCCATTATAAACATCAGCACAATATGAACTCATAGATTGTGAATCGCATGAATTCTCTTTCAGTTAACCACTGAAAATGGTACAAACCTTGGCAAGAATGTCTTCGATCGGCGTCGACTCACAGCTGTCTTTGACGAAATCGGTCTGCGCGAATTCGGGGTATTGAAGAAGCAACGGCCAGTATAGCGCGTCGCCGTCGCCTACGTAAACGTGTGGATGCTGGAATAAAAAGAAGCATTTGAGCAATTGCGCGTAACTTTAGTCGTCTATTGGCGAATGAATCGTTCCTCTTAAATACAGCCTTAATGCACTGAATAAATATGGAATACCCTGTGTTTGGTTTGCATAGGCAAACATTTTCGAGTTATCGGCGAATAGAATAGCAAATTAATACATTTTGCAAAACTTAATTAAATAAATGTTCTCACAACGAGGAGAGTGCGTCAGATGCTGAAATTTCGCCAAGTATTGAACACAATCAATCTTGCTATGCAAAAAATGTGCGATGAGAAAGGGATGAGCAAAATCTCTTGAATAAAGTCTACGAATTGGGAAAGATCGATTAAATATCGCCGTAACTTATATTCAAAACCAGCAGTTGCTTCCATTAATACGCAGAGAAGATGCAGAAATGGATAAAGGCGCAACATGAGCGTCAAAAGCACCGACCTCGTCGAGTTGAGGAAGCTCGACTTGCATATCGGACCATTCGAACAAATTGACGTCATCGAAGTGAATCTTTGGCCGAAATTGCATTCCTCTCGCCTTGAGCGCAGCGAGCAATTTTGTTTTCTCTTTCTTATCTTTTTCCATCTAAACAAATGCAACTTATAAAGTCAGGTAATTTTAAAAATGGGCTGTAAATTTTGAATTGTCAAAATAGTTCAAAGGCAATATTTTGAGTACACACCTAATGACATCATTTTATTGATTTTATTGATATTGATGTTACAAATTCGGAAGTAGCACGTCGCATTTAGAACTTTGACTGAATCGAAAAGCATAACATAAAGACAACTACAGTCAACATCGTCCATAGCGACACCGCCCATAGCGTCACATCGGCCATAGCGTCACTTTTCCCCGGTCCCGAAAAAGTGTACTATGTTTTGTACAGGCAATTAGTCGGCCATAGCGTCAGGTCATAGCGTCACATCGGCCATAGCGTCACTTTGGGTCGGTCCCGAGTACCATCTTTGACGTGTTTACAACACCTGCCATAGCGTCAGTCAAATAATTAGCTAATTTTTCCCCCCTCTCTCGCCGTAACTGCCTAATATAGGCAATTACGAATGGCGAACCGCGCCAAAAGTGTCTTTCTCTCTGGTAGGTCAGTTCATCNCATCGTCCATAGCGACACCGCCCATAGCGTCACATCGGCCATAGCGTCACTCCCTTTTTTCCGGTCCCGAGGGTGACGCTATGGCCGATGTTGACTGTATTACTCATAACGATGATCCCAAGCTGAAAATAGTTTGAACATAAAAATATTGCAATGAGAAAATTTGAATAAGATTAGTACAATTTTCAAGGTTCTAAGAAGAGTCTCTTTTCCAAGCCAAACATACTACCTATACCAATACGAGCAACAAATAATGACGCTTACGCGAATCTTCTCCTTTCTCGCATCTCTCTCCTCAACCGCCCGTTTGGTCTCGGCGGCACGTCTGACCTCTTCAACTTTATCGCTAATGTCTTGGTCGGAATTTGACCAATCACAGGTGGCGATCCATTTGAGGCACTGCGCGGCATAGCCCAAATCGAGGAGGCACTCGGCGCCGCGCAACAACGCTTTATGATGATGGGCGTCGAATTTGCGAGCCATCACGCAGTCTTTTATGGCGCTTCGTTTGTTGCCCAGGCGCACTTGAGCAGCCGCTCGATTCGCGTACAGTACCGCGTTCATTTGTCGATCCGAGCACATCGCTTTAATTCCTGAATATTATGAAATATTAGTAAATTAAGTCAAGTGCGTATTTCACGCTAATTTCGCTTTGATAGAGACGAAACTAGATATAATTGCAATGTCATGAATTTTGCAAACTACTATCGACTAGTTCTACATAATATCATCAACTATTTTCGAAAACAATAATCAGCATTATGTTACGTTTGACTCTTTGTTTGCGCTCATTCACTAACCATTCGTATAGCAGTCGATGGCCCATCTGTACTTCTTGAACTTGAAATGTTTGTTGCCTTCAAGTTTGCATCTTTCTGCATTGTCTTTCGGATCATTTTCGTCGTCGTATTTCAGTGCCTACAAGCAAAATAATATGCTAATTTATATGTCGTAATGATAAACAACGCTTTTTTGATAGTGCAGATTTGGTGTATTTGTGGCGAGACTCACGGTCGGTGATTAACTTGGAATGGATATTTTTATAGTTTACCCACTGATGCTATTAATTTGGTTCAATTTTTTGAAACCAGATCTCAAGTACTGCATCAGAGCGGTTTAAAAGTGACTTAACAATTGCCAGGACATAAATCCACAAAGCACTGCAATGACTTTCAATCGCAATTTCTTACCTGAAGCGCCTGGATGGCTTCTGAATATTCGCCACTTTCGTTTGGCTTTAAATCGTTCATGAAAGCCGGATGCGAATCCAACTCTTTTGCCCATTCATCAAAGTCAAACTCTTTTTTCGGGCCAGGATTGCGTGCCTAAAAAGTTGCACGACAGTTAGATGTTATCGCTCGCTTAACATCAATATTAATTAAATCAGCTGACAATTACTGGTTATGAAATCCATCATTTAGCTCGTTCAGGAGTGGAAACCAAGCTTAAAGGACGTGAGGTTCGGCCGCTGCAGACTAATTAAGATTTTTTGAAGTCTTTGGCTGTACGCGACTCCGCATTGATCTCGTGCTTTCTTCTCTGACTGTGTCTATGCAATATTGCGATGGCGAGAAAAAAACAGTACGCAGAGGTTATAAAAGAAAGTGATTGACCTTGTTTGCGGCGAGTTCTTCCATGAACCGATCGAGGTCTTCGTCCATCTCTTGCGCCACTTTGGCGGGATCTTTTTTCGGCTTTTTTTCATTGCCGTCATCTAATTCTCGAATTTGAGGCATTGTGTGGCTGAAGAGCCCTGTAAAGATAATGCGAAATAGTCAATGAAGTATTTTGCGGACAATTATCAAGAGTTATGACTAATGATGCAAATTCGCTTCGGTTTCGCATATATTCTTTGTATTTTGCCGCGACAATCTGCTATGGTGATATGTAATGATGGCGTTGAAGTCAGTGATGCTCGTTAGTGAGAAAAATGACGTCCTAAGTATGACAAACTCTATCCTTCCTTTCATTTCAATCGAACTGACATTCAAACAGGCATATATGGCGGCTGCTATTGCCTCACGCCTCCATCAAAAGCAGCCAAATATAGTATATATAGCTAGGGTGGCGGCCTGCGCCCCATTCCCGTACCTTTGGCCTAAACTTAAGCCTATTCATCTATGTAATTTTAAAATCTTTTTACCTTGTTTTACTGATTTCACGCTTACTGACGCAATTTCACGATTGCGCGCCGGAGCAATTACAGTACTATGGCTGATTATTCATTGTTTTCTTTTCGAGACTCAAGAAGCAGCAGTTTATTTCTTTACCATGGCACACCACAAGTTTAGCGCACACCTGTCCAGTATTAGGAGAAGCTTGGACAAAAAATCAGGAATGACGCAGCTGATTTCTGTACATAATCGACAACTGCTTGTAATGGATACTTGCGATATGAAAACGAACATTGAAATCGATAATACTGGGGAAAATATTTTGCTGAAAATTGGCGGAATGATTAGCCTTTACTCAACGGCATGGCAACCATTAGTTTGTTTCTGCTTTGCACTCTGACGACGATAGTTGCGCATCAGATGAATCAAGAAATTTATTGTCTAATTTTAGTTTTAACATCTCTGATAGAATTGGATAAAGCGATTGCTTAAACATAACGATTCCTGAATTGAAATAAAATCTGAGGCAGAAACTTAAAGATCTTTATAAAACTGAAGCCGTCTTCGTGAAGGAAGTCGACGGAGCATGGAATCAAACAACTCTCAGTACAATTGATACGGCATTCATCAGTGAGGATAGGGTCTGTTACAAACTGCATAGGAACACAATGACGTTCAGCTCAAAATCTGACATTTCAATGTTTCTCGATAGACAATCGTTGCAAAATTCGCAAAATTCTAACAAAGAAAAACTGTAACAGTCGATTTTAGTGAGCGCGACTCTATTAATGAGCAATATAAAGAATATTTATTTTCTCTATTTGGATTAGTACTTATTTCGGTTTGGTCGTCCTTAGCAAATGTTGACATTTCTGGCCTATAAGAAGCAATGGCGGTGAGCTCTGGTGTACGGCGTTGCTCCCAAATCTATGACACATGTCAAGATGAATACCAAAGGAAGAATATTGAGCGCATCTGCAAATGCTCACCAGCCACGCGGACGAGTTTTCCCTCGAATACTAATTTGGTTCGGTGCCATTTAATAGACTATAAAAGATGCGCCAGATTCTTGATTAGCAGTAAGGCAGATCCCTGAGAATTAAGCTGTATTTCACATTGCAGACGCATCAATATTAAGTATTTAACAACAATCGATCATGGAAGAGCGAGAGCGATCAAATATAACGTCACTAATATACCGTACTTACGGAAATAGTGGCACACGCGGAAAAAGTAGCACATGTGCCACTATTTTTTACAGCTCTATCTTGGAGTTTATTAACATGATGCTATTTCATTCGTAGAAATACCACTTTCCATGTCCTAATGGTGATAAAATGTGTTGAGCAAGAGATGGAAATAATAGTGTTATGAGTGGATAAAGTTTTANTAAGTATTTAACAACAATCGATCATGGAAGAGCGAGAGCGATCAAATATAACGTCACTAATATACCGTACTTACGGAAATAGTGGCACACGCGGAAAAAGTAGCACATGTGCCACTATTTTTTACAGCTCTATCTTGGAGTTTATTAACATGATGCTATTTCATTCGTAGAAATACCACTTTCCATGTCCTAATGGTGATAAAATGTGTTGAGCAAGAGATGGAAATAATAGTGTTATGAGTGGATAAAGTTTTAACATTTCACGATCCGAGGGGATTGAAACAATAGTAGCACAGTGCTACTATTTCCGTAAATACGGTATATCTCATAACAAACTCATTTGCATATCTCAGTATTGAAGAAGTATTCAAGTACACGACGAACTACTTTATCAGCGAATTGAGTGACATTCTTTGTTTATGGATTGGACTTGATATTGTTGTATTCGTAGATCTATTTTACTTGTTCATTTTCCGGGGTTGCTACACTTTTCGAATACTTCTTTAGCGGCGCTTTTTCAGATAAAGGAACAATATTTGTTACTAAAACATCGAATATTTGGTTACGTCGCTTGTACAACTCATTCGTCTGCAATAACTGGATATTTTTACAAATGGGGTTTCATTTCATATATGCTAGCGCGGATTTACTTCTTGTGAATCGTTGTTTATTTACTGTAAACACAAATTTTGTCGCCTTTGACGTGAACTTACTTTCTTACCGCTACGTGCCTACTATAGGATCGGTTTATGAGCGACAAGACAATTCCAAGAACTTAATCAAAATTGAATGCAAAAAGATATCATGCGTTTCGGAAATTAAGTCCCACCACGAGATGTGCCTGATCTGCTACGGTCAGTCATAGGTTGGAACCACGGCGATTCCCGTTTGTACTAAAGTGTGGAATCTGGTAGAATACTCAGTCAACGGTGTTTTTTAATTTTTTAATTTTTTCTCTTGATTCGATTTAAAAGCTACATAGTGGTTCCCATAGAACTTTTTACGCTCTATTTTATGGTACCCTGGTGATAATTTAATACTATCTAGCTTTCGAGATCAACTGTCCCGCAGTTTTACTATGGAGACCCAGTTTTTTCATTTTTGCTTTTTCGATTCAATTCGAGTTCAAATCCAGCTAGTCTATTCCCATAGAATATTAAATTAGGAATCGAAAGCTATTTTTACTTTATATTGACGTTTGCTTATAGCTGAGATCAACTGTCCGCAGAAATTTTTTAAAATTAACTCGGCGGAACTGCCGTGGGAACAGTCATGCTAACTGTTCACGGCGCCCCAGCCGTCACATTCTCTTATTTTAAGTTTTTTAGTACTAAAATGAAAGCATAAATATATAGTAAATATAGCGTTAGATTCCTAATGGAGCGATCTATAAACGAATCAAGGCCGATTTTGAACCTTTGCTTACGTCGAAAAGCAAAAAAGATAAAATCGAGAGCTCCATAGTAAACGTAATTTGTAAATTACTTGGCAATAAAGTAATGTAAAAATACAATGAAGATATCATAATAAAGAGCGTGATAAGCTGCATAAACGAATGAAGCCTGATTTTGAACCTAATTAGGAGCTAAAAAGCAAAAGCTGAAAAACATCGTTAACTGAGTATCTGGCTTTGTGGACGCGTTAGTACAAACCTGGGGCGCCGTGTGTTTAGAAGGGGACAAACACGTCTTAGCTCTTATACATGGGGAAGGTTAGGCCAAAGGTTAGATATTCGAGCTTATCGTGAGTAAGCTAAGTTACGATAAACGAACTAGTACTCATGCTGCATTTGGCGTTGAGATAATAACATCAAAGGGGTGGCAAATCGTCGACATTCGTGCATTGCCACTCTGTTATACAACGTGCGAGTGTGACCCCCTTTGCAAACAAGAGAACAAAGTTCATTGACTGTGTCAACCGATGTTCATATTCGGTTTGGCGAGGCGTATTTAGTAGACTAGCCAATGACGGGATAAATTTAGGGACTGGAAGGATAATTTCTTTCAGAAAGGATGCTGAACGAATGTGGCAATAGAGCACCCATTCTTGTTTTGGAGGATCGATTTTTGACGGTTAATTTTTGAAAGCTTGGTTTCAACTTCTTCAAGTGTTCTTCTGGCGTGCGTGCTGGATGACTGCCAAAGCGCTTGCGAATGAAAATTATGACTTTAATCTCAATATGGAGGTTTCTAATGCTTTGTGCTATGTGTGCAATTCGGCGGCAGTTGAGAGCCGACCGCCGCTGTCATATACTTACACGTCCTCGCATATAATTGAATAATAGTGATTGTGCTTTAGATTTCTTAGCAAGTGCAAAGTCGAATTCGAGAACGTCTTGGAAAAGGCGTTCTTAGCCACTCGATGAAGGATGAACTAAGCCGGCAGGAATACCGTCTTAAACTCTGTCATCAATTTTTTCGGAGATAAAAGCTGTTGACTGATCTACTCGATAGCTTGAAGAAATGTCGGGGACGCTGCGGAAGCTCGGAGTGATAGCGATTCGTTTCGGTCAACAGCTGGCGGTACGCGTGTTCGGCAGGCAGTTGGGCAAGCAGCTGCCTTCCAAAGTTGTCACCGCCGGTCGCGTCATTGTTCGCGCTCGAACCATCCGACCGAAAGGGATCATCTCTCGACAGGTCAGCAATCACTTCCTTGTTCATTTTCTATAAGTGTCAATTATATTTGAACTGGTTATCTAACAAGCTTTAGTAAGGCTCTCCTGAAATGTGACCATTCACTTGTAGCAGCGACTAAATGATTGTTTTTCTCACCGGTCATTGCTTCCGTCTTGGGACGCTCTGCCGAGGTGATGTCTTATTTGGATTACTAAGCCGATATGATCTCGTTACGCTGGCACATTTAGAGCCTAAAACTACACCTTAATCCAAACTTCTGCCAAAATATGAAAGAAAAACGCTTTATAACGGTTAGGATTAGTAAATCGTTGTCTTACAATCTTTCTAAGCAGTTTTTTGTCGGCAGTTAATTTACTGTCATGAGATAGCGCGATGCTCTGAGTAATATTGTAAACTTGTAACATGTTGTTCAAGAAATGGTAGAAATATGAGATTATCCTTACAAAATGTGGAATGCGTATTTGGCATTTCAGATATGGCGCGCGATGAGGCTGCAAGGGATGACAGCGGCGCGAGCCGCGTCGATGGGACTTTGGCGCAACGGACAGCATCGACCCGGCCGCGAGAGGCAGGCATTAGGCTTCCTTGGTCTGCACCATCAGCGACACAATCAGGGCGTCGTTGAAAGAATCAGAGTACGCTTCTTCTTGTTCTTCTTTGGGTCACTGTAGATGTGTCATACGAGACTAGCTCGTACGCTCCTACATATATTCCACTCTTATGATTCTTGGTTGCGTTCACAACAGTGTGCAGCTGACGCGGCAGTTTTGTAAGAGAGATTTGTCGTGGGTTGACTTGAATATGTGAAGGTTGCTGCTTCATTTTTGAACGTTAGAAGTGTGTTGTTCGCGTTACGTGCAACTCACGACTGAAGTGGAAATTTAATCGTGGTTGATACAATGAGAGCATTTTGAGTGAATTTGCGTGTTTACTCTGTGATTAGCTATTGGCGAGCAGGTATTATTTGATCCTCAAATCGTTTGAAGGCTCATCAATCAAGTTAATTTTTGTTGTGTCGCCCGTGTTTTATGGAGCCATAAGTAATGTCAATATTCGATGAATCGAAATATATATTTCATTGCGTTGGTTACTTTCTCCACGATGAGATATTTGGATTTTACTACCCGCGCGGTCTGTGCAAAACAATATTTAATCCAATTCCATTTTTGGTTAGAACGGAATGAAAAAAGTAATTGCAGGATCTCTTTGGAAACAATTTTCGCTACAACCCTGCTGCCAAACAAGACACTTTTCCAAATGGTTTAGACGGCTATGAAATCGGTAAGTTGATTCATAGTTTTCCAATGCAGTGAAAGTATCCAAATTCAGAATTGTTTCTTTCACTGGAGTCAGTGGTGATTACGATTCTATTTATTGTCAAAATTGGTCGATCAGTTTTTATTTTCGCAAATCAATTTTGATCCCACTACTACATCTGACTGTCTTTTTATTTGCACCTATTTTTCGTGGATGCGAACACTTGTGTGCAGTGATTGAGATAACTGTGAAGCACTATGAATTACAGTGCTCAATTTAAGATTATAATTTTTCTCATGGCATAGTTGACTATACCGTAAAGTTGAGTTCTAATCGAGAATTTGTAGTCGATTTTTTAAATCATTAATTATTATAATTCTTGTCATAGCAATGTTGTGCAATCTGCTACTATTTCCAGCATACTAATCGAGTGGCTTATACTTTGGTGCATGGTATTGTCTAAAAAAGCCATCTATTTAATCGGCTTCGATTACTCTCAACTAATTAAAATCCAAAAAAGAAGCCAATTCAGCAGCTTTCCTATCTTCGTAGAAAAGGACTCGGGTCAATAGCTTCTTTTCAGGCAGCAACATCGCTGTCGGTTGCCATGCGGCGGTGTACGAGGCGCGACTAGCAAAGCCATTCAGACAGCGCTCGCGAGGCTTTTACGACTTGCTCGAGGAAGGCGGCGGTCGAGACCGCCAAAAGCTCTTCCCTCTGGCCGTCAAGCTCATGTTCAACTACGACTTCTCCATGCCCGAGACCTACTTGTGGAACGACATGAGCGCCGAGTTGGTTCCCATGATCAGCAATCAGCGCATCCCCAAAGGCTACATTCGAAGGTTTGTATTATCGCACTTTTCTAACAGTCGTCAGTTCTTGTTCAAGAGACACTTTTGGCCGGATCTGAACGTTTTTCTGATCGCCTCGCAGCCCGCCTATGTTTTACTAGGGGCAGCTTGACGTTTAGGATTGAGCTCGCGTCGATTCTTGTAAATATTTGCGAGTCGGGGTAGGACTGGACTTGACCAACTTTTCAAGTCGATCATTAAACGTCACTATTACTGCTAATATGGGTATCGAAGGGTCTGCGCTTCTCTCATTTTGCTATAATCCCATACATTATGAAATCGAAATTTTTCAGTTATGGCAGCGAAGGATTATAAAATATCCCACTTGCGAATTGTACCTCTTGTACAAAGCACAGTCCACTCGATTTGCCGAAACTGCTCCAGTTTGTTTCAGTTACGAGATAATCTCTACTATAAAGATTATTATGACTTTGCAAAAGTGCAAATGAGACAATTTTTCTTATTCAACGGTATAGAAAGGTGGCGGCGGTCAGCAACCGTCTAAAGTTGGACTCTCTCTCTTAATTTTTTGCAAAAATTGCCTATCGTTACGGCTCTCGCAAATTTCCTCCATCTCTACAGTGAGGTTTTTTGTGTTTTAAAGCGGTCATTAGTTTGTCGAAGTATTGCATAATGGTGAAAACTAATTTCAGCTTCCGTCCGTTGCCGAAGTCGCATCCGAATGTCGTTAAAATCCACACGGCATTTGTCGATTCGATGCCGTTGCTGCGCGGCGCGGAACTTTTGTATCCTGAAGCGCTTCCGAATCCAGACTTTTACGAGTGCGGTCTTCCCGAGCCTAAAACGCTTTTCCTCGTTATGAAAAGGCGAGTTCCACATTCTTTTTCAGTCGCATTCGGAGGTTATATGCTATTGTACGACGAGAGGCTCTCTCGAAGACTTAACTTCTTACACTTTAAAATGTTAATACGCATTGACTTCGATTGCAACACGAATTTATCTTTGGGCAAGAAGGGCGTATAATTATTCCCTTTTGAGTTACCGACGGATCATTTATTGTAACCATTTTGTTACGATTTTACGTGGAGCCTTTGTCTGCGATCAGTTTGCCCGATTGTTCAGTGTTGCCGACTATTATTGCTAAGTTTTTAGATATCGAATGACGCTGCGCGAGTATATGCTAACGTGCAAGCGAAACTATTGGAACTCGCGGGTGATGTTCGGCCAGCTGCTCGAAGCGATGGTCTATCTGTTCGAGCATCAAGTCAGCCACCGCGACCTCAAGTCTGACAACATCCTCGTCGACTTCAACGTGGAAGGTAACGCGTTTAATCAGATTTGTGCGGTGCAGTCATGCCGCGGGGTTTTTTGAATATGTATGCCAAGGCATTCAAGTATCTTTAAGAAGAACATTTTAAATATGAGAAATATATCCCGCTCAAAAGTCAATTAAGCCTATACTGCGTGGAATCGTAATATTACGGAAAGCGGGTTCATTTATGTCAAGCCTATGATTTTTGGCCATCATTGTGTTCAGTGCAGTTCTCGCCCCTGATAGCAAAACATCAAGCTCGTCACATAACGAACCTTTACCGTGTTATTATAAACTGACAAAATACAATGTGAATGTAAAAATCACGAAAACTATCGTTTGACCGTGAAAAACCAATCTGTCAGAGTGTCGTGCCGCGAACTGTGCCAATCGCCTACTGATTTTCCCTTTTCATGTGCACAGATCGTAACTTCATCTCAGGCAGTATACCAGTACCATATGCAGTTTCAAATTGTCCTTTTTGGTATTATGAGCGACTATTTAGACGAGGCGCCGCATTTGGTGGTCAGCGACTTTGGCTGCTGCTTGTCGACCGGAACCTTCCGCGTGCGCTATCCGCACGACAACATCGACTTGGGCGGCAATTTGGCGATGCGCCCGCCTGAAATCCGCTTGGCCCGACCCGGCCCGGACGTCGTAGTCGACTTCAGGTAATCGCATTAAATGTCACAGTCCTAAATGGGGACGCCACGTTTTGTTCCGTACGCAGTACACTTGAATGGGAATGCGCGGTCGAGTCAAGTAATTAGCGGTGCACTCCCAGTATTACATTAGAGCATGTCACTTATTCGCGTGCGCCAAGCAGGCGGCACAAATTCATAAAGATGCCGCTCGCTTTTATTCAAATCTATATCAAAATAACGCCGCTAATCCGTCATCTTTGTGCCGATAACCCTACTTGTCTTCCTTTTAAATTATTATTTTAATTGAAGCAAATCGGACCTGTGGGCGGCTGCCACGTTGGGCTACGAGATGTTCACGAGGGAGAACCCGTTCTACTCCAAGCTGAAAAGTTACGAGTACAGCGAGTCGGATCTACCCGATTTGCCGAAGCGCGTTCCCGGCGTCATCAAGATGCTCATCTCCAGGATCCTCAGGATCAATCCCAATGAGGTACCTCTTCTGTTTTACATTATGGCGCTTCTTTTTGCAAGCTTTATATTACCTGGTCCGGTTGCGTTAAATAAAGATATAATTTATGGACTCAGTCCTCAGTTCTTATTTAATGCTTTTGTTGACTATGCTTCGATTTATTTTTATATTTGCTTATTTTACCTTTGAGTAGACGGCGAATGCCATTCTTTAGAGCATGCAATTGGATATTGTATTATGTACGACGCTTTATGCAATTCGAATTCGCGGTGCAACTTCTCACTGCTTATAATTTGATTTACAACTTACCTTGTTGAACTTGCTATAATTTAAGCTCTGTATGACACAAAAAATGCCCCAATCGTTACTCTGCGAAAGAGTCAACTCTTTCCCAGACAGTACAATTTCAAATATTATATGGTTAATCAAATAGCAGTGCAGCGATTAGAATTGCTTTGACGCGCGACGATAAGAGCAACTTTACTGCTGGATTGTTTATAATATGTAGCAGTACGCAGCCTTCTTTTAGCGACCAGATCCTCGAACGGCGGCCGACGTCGTGGCGTTGTCACTGTTCCGCTTCGGCGAGAACGTCGGCGC